>ML777220.1:892594-914758 GCA_009831015.1 Picea engelmannii | reverse complement strand
GTGTAAATTCAAACATTCTCTCAAGACGATGAAATTTTAGGTGGAGACGTAATAGTATAGGGTTGTGAATGGCGTAGACTCGATTAAGCTGACAAACCATGAGTTGAGAGTCTAGGTTAATGATTATATGAGATATACCTAGAGAGGAGGCCTCGGTTAAAATTCCAATAACAGTGTGATATTACACCATGTTATTGGTTGTAGATCCTAGGCAAACACCTCGTGAACTCACCAACTCATAATAGTGGTAAATGACCCAAGTTGCAGAAGCAATGTTCTCGGTGTGTTGACTAGCACCATCCACAAACCCAACAAAGATGGGAAAGGGAGATGTCATATGTGCATGCAATCCCAAGACAAAGTATAAATGGCTAAAATAAAACTCGTACATGCAAGAGAAAATACACACCAAATCAAAAATATAGTACAATAGTGTACAAAGCACACATGCTAGATGTTCTATACATGGTACTTCTTGAGGTAAATCCCATTCTGAGGTTCACCGAGAGATATTCCATCGTAGTCAACTAGATCATAGGAACCTCTATGTAATACACGTTTTACGATATAGGTTCCATGCCACAGAGGTTCTAACTTTCTTGTCCCTAGCTTATCGTGAGCCTAGTCATAAATGAGGACTAGGTCTCCTTCTGCGAAAGTATGAGGTTGAATGGATTGTCATATTGACTCTTCATTCATTTTTTATATGTCTTGTAAACAAGAGAAACATCGTGACGTGTTTCATCCAAATTAGTCAAATATAGGAATTGTTCCTCTTCAGCAGAGGTGTGAGGAAGGATTTCTATGGTGAGTTTCAATGAAGGGATCTCACACTCGATTGGTAACGCTGCTTCGACGCCATACACCAACTGGAATGGAGTGAATCTAGTTGTAGTTTTCACTGAGGTGAGGTAAGCCCAGAGGGCGGAGAAACATTGCAAGTGCCAAGAAATTTTGTTTTCCCATACCATGCATTGGATCATGGTTTTAAGGACTTTTTTGATAGCTTCAACTTGTCTGTTTGCCTGAGAATAGTAGGGGGATGAGTTTTCATGGTGAAAACCCAACTTGACATGTAACTCACTCATCATTTGGTTTTGAAAATGTGAACTGTGATCAGTGACAATGGCTTGTGGAACACCAAAGAGAGTCATGATGATGTGGTTAAAAATGAAGAGAGCAGCAGTACGACCATAGTTAAGAAATGTAGGCATAGCCTCAACCCATTTAGTGAAATAATCAATGGAAACGATGATATAAACGTTCCCCCTTCAGAGGTAGGATTACATTGCATAAAATCAATGCCCCATTTGGCAAAGGGGTCGATGGCGACAATAGGATGCAGCGGAGCAGGGTAGGTGTGTGCCTTTTTGTGAAAAACTTGGCAGGGTGGGCATATTTTGACAGCCTCAATACAATCTTTGAAGATGGAGGGCAAAAAATAACCGACACTTAATATTTTCTGGGATGTATCCATCCTAGAAAGTTGGCCTCCACAAGCTCCAAGGTGACCTCCACAAGCTCCAAGGTGACAGTTAAACAACGTTGTAGGATAGTGAAAATACCACGGCGATACAAAGGGTCATCAATGATAAGGTAGCGTTTAGAATGGTGGTGAATAAAACGACATTCTTCAGAGGAGATATCGGGCTGAAAACGTTGGGTTTGAATATAGAGAAGAATATATGTTGGATTACTGAGAGGGGGGGTGAATCAGTAATAGAGCAATTTAATAATTTTTTAACCATATAATGTAAGTGTTATATCAATGTAGAAAAATCATTCAATAATTGTAGATTAAATATACAATGAACAAATGAGAAATCATACACATACACACTACACCAATGTTTTTATGTGGAAACCCAAAGTGGGAGAAAACCACAAAATTCTTTTTCTTATATGTCTTGAAGAATTACATTCATTGGAAGCACCAACTTCCTTCTTCTTTTTTTTAGTTGTAATTGGAAGGAGTCTCCAACCCCCTAGTTTCTTAGGCTACAACCTGAGGGAAGCTCCAACTCCCCAATTCTCTGGCTACAACCAGAAGGAGGCTACAACCCCCTATGTTCTCTGGCTACAACCATAAGGTGGCTACAACCACCTATCCTTGCCCCGTCCAACCACCCTGACGTAGAAGTAGAATGATGAAACCACTGTCACACTATCATTGTGAGATATACCGTTGTAAATATGTACCAATCAAATTGCACCAAACAACTTGTACCAATAACTTGAACCATGCATCAAACTATACCTAAACTTGTAATCAACATGTACCATAAACAAGTGCATCAACCTGTACCAAACAACCTGTAGTCAACCTGTACCATAAACAAGTGCATCGACCATGCACCAACCTGTACCAAACAACCTGTAGTCAACCTGTACCATAAACAAGTGCATCAACTATGCACCAACCTGTACCAAACAACCTGTAGTCAACCTGTACCATAAACAAGTGCATCAACCATGCACCAATATGTACTTCAACTTGTACCATAAACAAGTGCATCAACCATGCACCAAACCTGTACCTCAACCTATACCATGAACAAGTGCATCAACCATGTGCCAAACCTGTACATATAACATGTCCAAACAACCTATCCAAACAACCTATCACAACAACCTATCCCATCAACCAAATCATATCTACTCACCAAGATCAATCACCAAGACAACTCTCAAATATATGCATCAACCAAACAACTCATAATCATCCCCAAGGTCAATATGTGCTTCTAATAATATACCAATACAAGTATGATACATCATCCATAAACCATGTGTCAACAATAATACTAACAAGTGCCTCCAACCATGTATCAAGTATGTACCAATTATGTATCAACTACTCATCAACTATGACCCATCAATATGTACCAGCATCATCAACTATACACCTCATGTATGTGCCAACTCATCAACTACCTGTCTCAACCATGTACCCAACATGTACCTCAACCAAAAGCCCTCATCAATTTCATAATCCAAATATGATTTGTAACTCTGTAATACACCTGATGTATATGATCACATACTTGCAAACCTTCATTAACTTTAACAACAAGAGACTAGCATTTTCATCAAACTTTTCTTTAGTATCACATGACTAGTTTTGGATTAGTCAACAACCCTAACTTGAAATAATCATAACTATGTACCTGTAATGAATGAATATATGAAAATAATAAACAATGTTCTTCAGTTTTTTTTATGCAATTAATCCAGGAGTCACTACTTGGAACCTCTCAGAAAAGGAGTTATAGCAAAAATGGCATACCTTGTTGAATTATGGCTTATTCTAGATAGCGACCTTGTAGAGCGTGCCCCACACGGAATATTTGTTGAATCGATCTAAAAATGCTACAAAAAATCATATAAATTTTAATCTAACAATTACATTTGTTCTTACTGAATTTGGATCTGTTATGAATAATTTATGACGATTTTACCCGAAACACTTGTTTTTGACTAGTTTCGGGACTAGCCACAAACCCTATTTTCCACGAAGTGTAACTCCAAAAATACAATGACTGATAAGATAAAAAATTTACCATGGATACATGGATATGTTTCCTTAATGTCCTATCAATTTCACGGTATGAATCATTTTAGAAAAAAAAATATTGCGAAAATGGTGAGATCACCTAAAAATAACATACCTTAGAAAGCATCATCAAAAGAATTTATCCTCCCTTGAATTCTGACCTTCTTTTCTTCACCTTCCCTCTGAAATTTGGCTAAGATATCCTTTGGTTACCTCATTCTCCTATATATATTCAATATTCTCAAGTGTGATATGAAATTAGATAGCCTTGCCTCTTATTTATATTCTCCAAGTAGCTTCCTTAGAAGCATCTTCTAGGTCACTTTGCCCACTTTCCTTATTTTAGGGTTAACCCACTTCTAATTTCTCCATTAAATTTATGATTTAAATAATTTATTTTGTATTCACTTTGAATTATAGTACACTCATAGCTTCACTTTATTATTTACCTTCTAAAATATCTTAAACCACTTTGACTACTTTGACCTTTTGGGGCTTCTAGATGACATATGAGGGTCCTCCAAATTCGTAAGGCCATAACTCTCAAACCGTGAGGAGTTATGTGATGTTCCACATACCACTGAAAATGGAATGACATGTACTATCCATATAGAATAGTATTACCTGAAAATATATAAAAACTCATACCGTTATAGATCAAACAAACTTGGGTCCATTACCCAAATCTGGGTTCTCCAACTTCACATGGCCATAACTCTCTAACCATGAGGATTTATGTGACGTTCTGCATACCATCGGAAATGGCATGAAATGTAATACCCATATAGAATAGTCTTACCTTCAAATATATTAAAACTCATACCATTATACATCAAATAGACTTGGGTCCATTACCCAAACCTTTGTGCTACCGGAATTTGCTACCGAACTTTCTCCAAGGGTTGACATCAATCACTAAGGGTTTACATCAATCTACAATATCACTCTCCAATGTTTGACATCAATGATAACCAAAATTTCATACCAGTTGTCCATCAACCTAATACAACTATCTGACAATCTCCCCCTTTGGCATTGATGGCAACACTTAGTCAAGATAACATTCATGCTTATACTCGTCATCAATGTTTCTATCTCTCCCCCTTTGACATCAATGGAAAAGGGTGTCTCCCTTTGGGTTTTCTCCCCCTAACTGAACTCTCCTTGGGGATTCTCCCCCTATCTACATGCCTTTTATTTTTCTTTATGTTTATAAGCCTCTGATTACTCTCTCTCTCCCTTCATATGAATAATATCTCCCCCTTTGACAAAGGGTATCACTCTAAAGTCATCTCATTCATTATTCCCTTGTGACAATTGCTCCCCTTGGAAACATGCCTCTATGCTCTCTCTCCAAGAATTTACCTTTGCATATGATAAATCTCTCTCCCTTTGTCACTAATGGCAAAGGTATCTTTCTATCCATGGCTACTCCCCCTAACAGAACTCTTCCTGAAACTGATATCACAACCTAAATTGTCCTATTTATGGTGCTTCCTCATGTACATCTAATACATATAAGATAAGAATTCATTTTTTTGTAGAAATTACTCCTAGTCTCTAGAGAAGATACTCAAAGGCTTCCCCTGGTAGCAGTTTTGTAAAGATGTCTACCACTTGGTCTTTTGTTCCCACACATTCAACTTTGATGTTCTTCTCTGCAACTTGTTCCCGTAGAAAGTGATACTTGATTGGAATGTGCTTCATCTTGGAGTGCATCACTAGGTTATTTGAGATACTGATGGAGCTTGTATTATCACAATATATTGGAATGGGCTCATTATACTCAACTTGTATATTTGTCGGAGTTTTTTTCATCCATAGAACTTGTGTACAATATGTTGTTGTTGCAATATACTCTGCCTCAACTGTAGATAAGGATATTGATGATTTTTTCTCGCTTAACCATGATACTAAAAACTAACCCAAGTAGAACACTGCTCCATTGGTGCTTCTTCGTTCATCAATGCAACCTCATCAATCTGCATCTATGTAGGCAATAAGTGATAAATCAATCCCTTTTGGATACCATAATCCAAACTCTTATGTTCCTTTGAGATATCTAAAAATCCTCTTCACTGCTAATACATGTGATTCCTTTGGTGTTGCTTGAAATCGTTCCACCTGTCCAATTGTTTGCATTACATCTAGTCTGGATGTTGTCACATATAGTAACCTACCAATCAATTACATGTATTGCCTCTGGTCTGAAGACTTTGAATCATCATCTTTTCTCAACTTGCAACTAGTTTGCATAGGAGTGGTAACTAGTTTGCAATCTTCCATTCCAAACCTCTTTATCATTTCTATGATATACTTGGTTTGATAAATAAAAATTCCTTGGTTTCTTTGACATATCTGAATACCCAGAAAGAAGGATAGCTCACCAAGTAATGACATTTCAAATTCATTCTGCATATCCTTTGCAAATTTCTGGCTTAACCTTTCATTAGTACTTCCAAAAACAATATCATCAACATAAATTTCAATTAACAAAATACTACCTTGAGTTACCTTGATGTAGAGGTTGTTGTCTTTGCTTCCTTTCCATAGTTTGTAGGGAGCTTTGTCATTGTTGTTTTTGAGCATTACTTTGTTTTGAATGTGAATTTTTGTATGCATTGCATGTGTCCAAAAAATATCTGTCAATTTGAAATCCATTAGCATTATTCGAGCCATTTCCTGTGTAATTATCATCCATTATGATAGTGTTCCTTTGTCTCTGAACCAATCTATGAATCCATGCTCTCGTCCATTGTCATATATCTATCCAAACCTGCTAAGTATTCTTATGAATCCATCGTTGTCCATACTGTCCAAGACTCTACTTGCGCAACTGTCCATAATTCTAAAAATGGCTTAGCTTGCTTCCTTCAAATTTTTCCCCCATCCAGATAGACGAGTACCTCTTTTAGTTTTTACGAGCTTGAGGAGGATAACACATGATCTATATAACTCACCTTTGGTAAGTTCCTCTTCCTTTGTTTAATGAACTAGAAGAAGTAAGGGTTCGGTCCCATAAATGTGTGATTTTTAACGAGTCCAGAGAAGGAAAACTCGATGATTTTTCATGTTTAGAGAGTCTTAAAAGACATAAAGATGAATTACAGGGTTGTCCTTTTTCATAAATTTAGTCTCCAAAGTCCGAAAAAGAGAAAAACTGCTACTTGGGAGATGCCCTTTCAAAACATTTTAAACGAGTGTGAAAGGAAGCAAGATCAATCGAAAATATTTTCATGTTTAGAGAGTCTAAAAAGAGCTTAAAGGAGACTCCAGGGGTTTCCTTTTTCGTGTAACCTTCACGAGTCTGAAAAAGAGATGAAAGTATACTCGGTTACATTCTCATGTTTTTTCAAGTGTGAGAAAGAACAAAGACCATGCTCGTCAGTGTTACAAGGTTTAAAAAAGATATTGCTTTGAGGCCTACAAGTAAAGACAAACCTGCATCCAGGGTATTAGTGACTCCTCAAAAAAAAATTTAAAACCCAAAAGAAACTTTATATTAGCAAAAATAAACCCTATAATAGTGAAATAGAGTTAGAAATATTATTTACCATTTCATTTTCACCAATTTCTTCTAGCTTTGGTATTTTCAACCTTAGAGGGTGATTTTCAAGTTGTGGGAACCGGAGCTGTGGTTGATCGTTTTCGCATATGTTTGGACCAGGTTGGTCACTTAACCATTCTATTCATTTCTCATGGTTTAGAATTGTATTTTAGGTAGTTTTTAGGTTGTCTTGGGCTCCCTAGGAAGCCCTAGGCGTCGAACTAGATCGACGCTCCCTCAAAGGAGTGAGGGGAGCGTCGATCGTGTTTTCGGTGCCCTGGTGCATGTGCCAGGGGAGAGCTAGCACCATGTGGATAATCTTAGGGGAGCGTCAGCACAGAACTGGAAAAAAAAATGTTTTTTATGCTAAAAATACCCAATCTTTTTCTATGAGAAATTGATTAAAGGATTTTAAATGTATGTTTTTGTAGTTTACACGGATTAGAACCATGATCGAAAGAACGTGAGCATGAGCTCGACAATATAGCCACATTGCAAAACCCTCAAACAAGGGTCTCTTTGAGGAATTGTGGCATCCTCGAGTTTTTCAAATTACAAAAGATGAAGAAAGAAGTTTTATTACTTGAGTATCCAATTCGACTGTGGGATGATGTCGAACATGAATTCCGTATTGGACCACAATTTCTCAAAATCGAGCTCGATGAAGTATATTTTTTGACCGCCCTCTCAAGAAGAGTGGCTCCTATCCTTTTTTCCGGGCAACAGGCAACTCCTCATCCTACTGAGGTGTATGTGGCTAACCATTGTGTTCCAGGGTCACGATTAGTCAGGGGACAAATTGTGATCAAGGACGTTAGAGATTTGACACTATGATCTATTTCATTTTCCATTACCAACTTGGCAGGTAGCACGAGTGCACATTTGTCTTCAAAATCTCAAATTTCTTATGCTCTACAATGCGTAGAGCCTAGATTATTCAACTGGAGTGCAGGATTCCTTCGGACCGTGAAGGATAAAATCATGAAGTGAAATATTGGGAAGCAGAAACAGTTTGGCTATGGTTCCTTCTTGGTTTCATTCTTTCTAGAGCGAATACCTCATATGAAGCCACATATTGCGTTGATGGCACGACCGACGGCTGAGCCACGTATGGAAAGATGGAAAAGTTTGTCCCCGAGATTGGGGACCGACTCAGAGTTTAAGTTCATGGATGACTTCTTTGCTTGGTGGAGAAGGAGGTTAATTGTTATCGAGGACTTTCCATATGCCGAAGTGGATTTCCCAGGTAGCGTGGACTTAGTGCTTCTAGAGGGTATTGACTGGGATGAGTCAAGTACGAAACCAAACCTTGTCATGTGTTTTTTTATTTTGAAATTTATACTATTTTTATGTGTACAAAGAGGGGTTTTGATAGATGTAGTGTTTCATCATGCAGATAGAGGCGCATCAAGTCCGTCAGAGATGTCAGCACTAGGGCATCACAGATATGTGCAGATAGTTGTGGAGCACGAGGTGCCAGTGGAAGGTCTCCAGGAGGTTGAGAGGAAACTTCGATGTCTCACTATGGGTGTCCCAGCTCTCAGGAGGCGAAAAGTACCTCTTCATTTGCAGAGGCATATAGTAGGGGTTCTTAAGAGCTTGAACCACTTGCTTCGACGAGTGGCTCGTGCAGTGGTGTGCTTCTCGGAGCACAACGTGGTGCAGGAGGACTAGGATCCTTTATATGTTTTGTAGTCTTTTCATGATGATATCATGGGCTTAAGGGCCCAGATTTTTCCCTATTATTTACTTTTTATGTAAACAAACTTTTGCTATCATGCATTTTATATATATATATATATATATATATTCGAGTTTTGTGGTTCCAATGATGTTACAAATTATCTTGTGTGATTTTTTTAATGTACATTTGATTTATTTTCTTTGAAACGTTTTATCTATGCGCAAGATACCGATCCAAAATATAATTTGCTAGCAAATTCGATGCTGTGTTGAGTTCTCTTGGTATGTGCATGTATTGTGTAAATTCAAACATTCTCTCAAGATGACGAACTTTTAGTTGGAGATGCAATAGGATAGGGTTGTGAACGGCGTAGACTCAATTAAGCTGACAAACCATGAGTTGAGAGTCTAAGTTAATGATTATATGAGATATACCTAGAGAGGAGGCCTCAGTTAAAATTCCAATGACAGTGTGATATTCTGTCGCGTTATTGGTTGTCGATCCTAGGCAAACGCCTCGTGAACTCACCAACTCATCATAGTGGTAAATGACCCAAGCTACAGAAGCAATGTTTTGGGTGTGTCAACTAGCACCATACGCAAACCTGAAAAAGATGGGAAAGGGAGATGTCATATGTGCATGCAATCACAAGAGAAAGCATAAGTGGCTAAAACAAAACTCGTGCATGCAAGAGAAAAGACACACCAAATCAAAAAAACAGTACAATAGTGTACAAATAACACATGTCAGATGTTCTATGCATGGTACTTCTTGAGGTAAATTCCATTTCGAGGTTCACCGAGAGATATTCCATCGTAGTAAACTAGCTTGTAGGCACCTCTATGTAATACACATTTTACGATATAGGGTCCATGCCACAGAGGTGCTAACTTTCTTGTCCTTAGCTTATCATGAGTCTGGTCATAAATGAGGACTAGGTCTCCTTTTGCGAAAGTACGAGGTTGAATGGATTGTCATATTGACTCTTCATTCATTTTTTATATGTCTCGTTAATGAGAGAAACATCGCAACGTGTTTCATCCAACTTAGTCAAATATAGGAATCGTTCCTCTTCAGCAAAGGTGTGAGGCAAGAGTTCTACGGTGAGTTTCAATAAAGGGATCTCACACTCGATTGGTAACACTGCTTCGACGCCATACACCAACTGGAATGGAGTGAATCTAGTTGTCGTTTTCACTGAGGTGCGGTAAGCCCAGAGGGCGGAGAAAATTTGTAAGTGCCAAGAAGTTTTGTTTTCCCCTACCATGCATTGGATCATGGTTTTAAGGACTTTTTTGATAGCTTCAACTTGTCTGTTTGCTTGAGGATAGTAGGGGGATGATTTTTCATGGCGAAAATCCAACTTGACATGTAACTCTCTCATCATCCTATTTTGAAAATGTGAATTGTCATCAGTGACAATGGATTCTGGAACACCAAAGCGAGTGATGATGTGGTTAAAAATGAAGAGAGCAGAAGTATGACCATCGTTAATAAATGTAGGCATAGCCTCAGCCCATTTAGTGAAATAATCAACGACAACGATGATATAATCGTGCCCCCCGGCTGAGGTAGGATTACATTGCATAAAATCAATGCCCCATTTGGCAAAGGGGCCAATGGAAACAATAGGATGCAGCAAAGCAGGGTGGGTGCATGCCTTTTTGTGAAAAACTTGGCAGGGTGGGCATCTTTTGACAGCCTCAATACAATCTTTGAAGATGTAGGGCCAAAAATAACCAACACATAAGATTTTATGGGATGTATCCATCCAAGAAAGGTGACCGCCACAAGATCCAAGGTGACACTCACTCAAAACATGTTCAGCCTCATCGTGGGTTAAACAACGTTGTAGGATAGTGTCAATACCATGGCGATACAAAGTGTCACCAATGATAAGGTAGCGCTTAGAATGGTGGAGAATACGATGACGTTCTTTACGGGAGATATCGAGTTGAAAACGTTGGGTTTGAAGATAGAGAATAATATATGTTGGATTACTGAGAGGGGGGGTGAATCAGTAATAGAGCAATTTAATATTTTTTTAACCATATAATGCAATTTTTATATCAGTGTAGCATTATCATTCAATAATTGTAGAGTAAATAAAGAATGAACAAATGAGCAATCATACACATACATAGTACACCAGTCTTTTTACATGGAAAGCCAAAGCGGGAGAAAACCACGAAACGCTTTTTCTTATATGTCTTGAAGAATTACATTCATTGGAAGAACCAACTTCCTTCTTCTTTTTTTTTCAGCTGCAATTGGAAGGAGGCTCCAACCCCCTAGTTTCTCAGGCTACAACCTGAGGGAAGCTCCAACTCCCCAATTCTCTGGCTACAACCAGAGGGAGGCTACAACCCCCTATGTTCTCTAGCTACAACTGTAAGGTGGCTACAACCACTTGTCCTTGCCCCGTCCAATCTCCCTTACATAGAAGTATAATGATGAAACCACTGTCACACTATCACTGTGAGATATACTGTTGTAAATATGTACCAATCAACCTACACCAAACAACCTGTACCAATAACCTAAACCATGCATCAACCATGCATCAAAATGTACCTCAACCTCTAATCAACCTGTACCATAAACAAGTGCATCAACCATGCACCAACCTGTACCAAACAACATGTAGTCAACCTGTACCATAAACAATTTCATCAACCATGCAACAATATGTACCTCAACCTATACCATGAACAAGTGCATCAACCATGCACCAAACCTGTACCTCAACCTATACCATGAACAAGTGCATCAACCATGCACCAAACCTATACAAATAAATTGTCACAACAACATGTCCAAACAACCTATCACAACAACCTGTCTCATCAACCAAATCAGATCTACTCACCAAGATCAATCACCAAGACAACTCTCAAATACATGCATCAACCAAACAACTCGTAATCATCACCAAGATCAATATGTGCTTATAATAATATACCAATACAAGTATGCTACATCATCCATAAACCATGTGTCAAAAATAATACTAACAAGTGCCTCCAACCATGTACCAAGAATGTAACAATCATGTATCAACTACTCATCAACTATGACTCATCAAGATGTACCAGCATCATCAACTATACACCTCATGTATGTGTCAACTCATCAACTACTTGTCTCAACCATGTACCCAACATGTACCTCAACCAAAATCCCTCATCAATTTCATCATCCAAATATGATTTGTAACTCTACAATAGACCTGGTGTATATGATCACATACCTGCAAACCTTCCTTAACTTTAATAACAAGAGACTAGCATTTTCATCAAACTTTTCTTTAGTCTCACATGACTAGTTTTGGATTAGTCAACAACCCTAACTTGAAATAATCATAAATATGTACCTATAATGAATGAAGATATGAAAATAATACACAATTTTATTCATTTTGTTTTGTTCAATTACTCCAAGCATTACTACTTGGAACCTCTCGGAAAAGGAGTTATAGCAAAAATGGCATACCTTGTTGAATTCTGGATTATTCTAGAGAATGACCTTGTAGAGCGTGCCCCACACGAAATATTTATTGAATCGATCTGAAAATGTTACACATAATATAAAAGCCTATATTGTAACCAACAAATTTTTTCTTAATGAATTTGGATATGTTATGAATAATGTATGACGTTTTTACCCGAAACACTTGTTTTAGACTAGTTTCAGGACTAGCCACAAACCCTATTTTCCATGGAGTGTAACTCCAAAACTAAAACAACCCACAAGCTAAAAATTTTACCACAGATACTTGGATATGTTTCTTCAATTTCCTATCAATTTCACGATTTGAATCATTCTAGAAAAAAAATTATTGCGAAAATGGTGAGATGACCTGTAAATAACATACCTTAGAAAGCATCATCAAAAGAATTTATCCCCCCTTGAATTCCGACCTTCGTTTCTTCACCTTCCCTCTGAAATTTGGCTTAGATATCCTTTGGTTACCTTAGTAACATATATATATTCAATATTCTCAAGTGTTATATAAAATGAGAGAGCCTTGCATGTTATTTATATTCTCCAAGTAGCTTCCTTAGAAGCATCTTCTAGGTCATTTTGCCCAGTTTCCTTATTTTAGGGTTAACCCACTTCTAATTTATCGATTAAATTTATTATTTAAATCATTTATTTTGTATTCACTTTGAATTATAGTACACTCGTCACTTCACTTTATTATTTACCTTCTAAAATCTCTTAAACCACTTTGACTACTTTGACCTTTTGGGGCATCTAGATGACATATGAGGGTCCTCCAAATTTGTAAGGCCAAAACTCTCAAACCGTGAGGAGTTATGTGACGTTACACATACCAATGAAAAATGAATGACATGTACTATCCATATAGAATAGTATTACCTGAAAATATATCAAAACTCATACTATTATCCATCAAACAAACTTGGGTCCATTACCCAAACCTAGGTTCTCCAACTTCACATGGCCATAACTCTCTAATCGTGAGGAGTTATGTGATGTTCCACATACCACTGGAAACAGAATGACATGTAATACCCATATAGAATAGTATTACCTTCAAATATATTAAAACTCATTCCATTATACATCAAACAAACTTGAGTCCATTACCCAAACCTTTGTGCTACTGGAATTCACTACCAGACTTTCTCCAAGGGTTGACATCAATCACTAAGGGTTGACATAAATCTACAATATCACTCTCCAATGGTTGAAATCAGTTAAAACCAACAATCCATACCAATTTTACATCAACCTAAGACAACTATCTGACAATCTCCCCCTTTGGCATTGATGGAAACACCAACAGTGATGGCAACACTTAGTCAAGATAACATTCATGCTTATACTCCTCATCAATGTTTCTATCTCTCCCCTTTGAAATCAATGGAAAAGGGTATCTCCCTTTGGAATTTCTCCCCCTGACTGAACTCTCCTTGTGGTTGCTCCCCATGTCTACATCCCTTTTATTTTTCTTTATGTATATAAGCCTCTGATTACTCTCTCTCCCTTCATATGAATAATATCTCCCCCTTTAACAAAGGGTATCACTCTGAAGTCATATCGCTCATTATTCCCTTGTGACAATTGCTCCCCTTGGAAATATCCCTCTATGCTCTCTCTCCAAGAATTTACCTTTGCATCTGATAAATATCTCTCCCTTTGTCATTAATGGAAAAGGTATCTTTCCATCCAGGGTTGCTTCCCTTGGAAGCATGCATCTATTCTCTCTCTCCAAGAATTTACCTTTGCATATGATAAATCTCTCTCCCTTTGTCATTAATGGAAACGGTATCTTTCCATCCAAGGCTACTCCCCCTAACATAACTCTTCCTGAAACTGATATCCCAACCTAAATTGTCCTATTTATGGTGGTTCTTCATGTACATATAAGACATATAATATAAGCATTCATTTTGGAGTACAAAGTACTCCTAGTCTCTAGCGAAGATACTCAAAGGCTTCCCGTGGAAGCGATTTTGTAAAGATGTCTACCACTTCTTATTTTGTGCCCACATATTCAACTCTGATGTTCTTCTCTGCAACATGTTCCCGTAGAAAGTGATACTTTATTGGAATGTGCTTCGTCTTGGAGTGCATCACCGGGTTATTTGAGATATTGATGGAGCTTGTATTATCACAATAGATTGGAATGGGCTCATCATACTCAACTTGTATATCTATTAGAGTTTGCTTCATCCATAGAACTTTTGTACAACATGTTGATTTCCACATGGTCTTCTCTAATGGGACATTGGGTGCCATCCCAAGATAGCTTTCCACTCCTCTGACAAGTGTCATGCTACACTCAGTCTCAGAGGATCGTTCAACCTAGCGCGATATGGGGAGAAGATCAGGGGTGTCCCCACAGATCAACCCATCCCATCCACCTGGGATGAAGACCCATCTCAAGTCAACCCATCCCATCACAATTGAGGAGAAGACCAGTCACAGGTCAACCCATCTCATTCCATCGAAGAGAAGATAGGGAGAAGGCACAAGTCAACCTATCCCGCTGCTTTGGGGAGAAGACCTAAAGAATGTCTCACGAAGCTACAATCATCAACACTCCCTCTAAGCAAGAGGGACATTCTCTGTCACACCAAGTTTATCACAAAAGTACACAAAATTCAACCTAGCAAGGGGCTTGGTGAGAACATTTGTGCTCTTCTCATTGGTAGGAAGGTATTCCACTCAAACTGCCTTCCTCTACAAAATATAACGAATATAATGATAATTGATCTCAACATGTTTGGTACTTTCATGAGATATTGGATTCTCTAAGAGCTTCACACAAATCTGGTTGTCACAATGTATCAAGGTGGGATACAGCATCTGACCAAACAATCATGCAAGAAGCTTGTGAAGCCACACTTCTTCGTGTATTGTTGTACATACTATAATGTACTTGGATTCTACAGTGCTCAGGGCCTTAGAAGTTTGCTTCCTGCTGCACCAGGAAACCATGGCAGATCCTAGGTTGAAGCAACATCCATAGATGCTCTTTCTGTCAATTATGCTTCCTGCCCAATCTGAATCTGCATATCCCTGCAGTCTCGTGCTGATACTAGAGGCATATCTGAGGCCATATCCAATTATTCCTCGTAATATCTCAACACATGCTTCACATCCACCCAATGTATCTGCCTCGGCTAACTTATGAATTGGATAAGTGCATTCACTGCATAGAAAATATCAAGTATGGTATTAACTAGATACATCAGTGATCCAATCAACTATTGATACATAGTCGGATCAATCAAGTCTAAATCAAAAGAATACTCGCTCAACTTCTTCAGATTCACCACCATTGATGTGGTCATGGACTTACAGTCTGTCATATCAAATCTCATTAAGATCTCAATTGTGTACTTCCCTTGACTCAAAAAGATCTCATCAGTTCTATTCCATACTTCAAGTCCCAAGAAGTAATGCATCATTCTGAGATTCTTCATCTCAAATTTAGAATCCAACTCATGTTTGCACCAAGTAATGAGATTCTCTACTCCGTTGAGGAATAAATCGTCAACGTACAAGATCAGAATCATGGATTCACCATTGTCAATTTTATAGTATAGGTTGGCATCAGCAACACTCTTGTTGAAACCCAGACTCATCAGGTATCCATCAATCCTCACATACCAGGCATGAGGGGCATGCTTGAGTCCATATAGAGCTTTCTTCAAACTGCACACATGGGACTCCTTCCCATGAATCAAAAAACCATCTGGCAGCTCGATATATACCTCTTCCTCAATCTCTCCATTGAGAAAGGTTGTCTTCACTTCCATTTGATGTAGTCTCCAACCCAAGGTTGAAGTAAGTGAAATAATCATCTAAATGGAGGTATATTGAGCAACATGAGCAAAATTCTCCTCATAGTCTATACCCTTCACCTGAGAGAATCCTCTAGCCACAAATATCGCTTTTTCTTTCTCAATGCTTCTGTCAGATGCATGTTTTATCTTATAAATCCACTTGGAAGTCACAACAGACTTCCCTTTGGGTCTTGGAACAATGTCCCATACATCATTCTTCATGATGGACTGATACTCCTCCATCATCGCATTCCTCCATACTTGTTGACTAGATACCTCCTCATAACTGGAAGGCTAGGAATCAATGTTGTGGCTAATGGTTGCTATATAACTCGAGAATCTTTGGGGTCTCTTACTTTCTTCAAAAGTACCATGAGGAGTTGCATGTCCCTCTTCCTTATACAAAGTCTAATGAGCCCAAGCAGGTCTTTTCTGACTCACTGTAATTTCTCTAGGAACATCAATAGGATGTACTGGATCAATAGGATCAACAGGCTCAATAGTCTCTATCGACTCGTCTAGTTCTCTTTGCATTGATGTGGTGTGAGGTGGGGAAGACATCGTCTCTTCCTCTTTCTCACTGTTAGTCTCTATGTGAGACCTTCTCTATTTTATGAAGGAAACTTCCTCCTCAAAGGAAACATCTTGACTCACTTCGATCTGTCTCTAACCTATGATGTATATCTGATATGCCTTCGATGATTCATTGTACCCAAAAAAAGTCACCTTCCTTCCAGAGGGTTCTAGTTTTGATATTTTCTTCTTGGGTACGTGAATGTAGACTGGGCACCCAAATATCCTAAAGTGTCCTACTTCAATATTAACTTCGGTGAAGGCCTCTTCGAGACTTATGTTCTTCAAAATCTTGTGAGGACTTATGTTCTACACATATACTGCAGTCATGGATTCTTCTACCCAAAGAAACATCGGTAAACTATGATCGTGGATCATTGCCTTGGTTGCTTCCAAAATAGACATGTTCTTCCTTTCTGCAACTCCATTTTGTTGAGGGTTGTATGGAACAGTGTACTCCCTCTTGTCTTTCCTCAATGCAAAAATCAATGAAACACTTGGAGGTATATTCTCCTCCATTATCTAATCTCAAGGTCTTAATCTTCCTTCCAATTAGGTTCTCGATCTGAGCTTTAAATTCTTGAAATATGTCAAGTACTTCTTCTGACTCCTTTGATTTCAAGAAGTAAATCCATGTCTTCCTTGAGTAATCATCAACAAAAATCACATAGTATATGTATCCACTCAAGGAAGCAACCTTCATAAGTCCACACAAGTCTGAATGTATTAGATCCAATATTCCTTTGGATCTCTTGTCGCTACTCGAAAATGTCCCCTTGGAATTCTTTTCAAGAGAACAGCCTCTGCAAACACCATCATGCTCAACACAGAGTGGTGGAAGTCTAGTGACCTTCTTCCCTAGAGCGAGAATAGATTTATAATGTAAGTGTGTTAAGGTCCTAACCCGCAGATAGGTAGATCAATGTATTCGGATGTAATAAAGGTCAATATTAATAAGGCCTTTCAATAAAATAGAATAAGACGGATGTAAGAAGACCTAATAGAAGCTTTCGCTTCTAGAAGGATCTTCCTCTAGATGTTTCTCTTAATAGACATATTTAGTATAAATAAGGGTCAAGGGTATGAAAACCCTAGCTGGAATATTATTGTAACAAAGCGTTGCTCGATTGGAGGTTGCCCCCTCGAAGAGGCCTGTGAACATTGCTTTCTGAATCAAAGTGTTATTTCTATTTCTATTCTTATATCATTTATGTGTTATTGTGAAGATTATGCTGGATACTTTACTGTTATTCTGCCATTTCTAGCATTTTATTTATGTTCTGCATATTTTATATATCTGGTATCTTGCAAGTGGTATCAAAGCACTTTCCTTGGCAGAAATTGTGGGTATTTTTTTATTTTTATTTTCAAGGTAGAGACGTATTCTGGTGTCTTTAAGCCACAGAGATTTGTCGTTACGCGCATAAACCCGCGGTTGAGGGATTCATACACGCAAGAAATACAAGTGGTTCTTAAGTGCACATCTGTTGGCCACCCTTGTAACCCCTGTTGGTACCCCTTCGAGTGGTAGCGCATCAAACAGCATCTGTGTATGGATCGGCCTAGATTTCCTGAAGCCCTCTTTAGATAAACCTATCGGTCGCCGGACTGCTATAGTGTCACCGAGAACAACACTCGGGAAGATACTCTCTAGTACCTGGGTAGTCGGGTAGTACGGCTAAGGGTACGGTCTATCCTCCTTAGTTAGTGCATTGAGATATTGGGCCGAGTACTACTATTGGACCCTACACGTATATCAGAGAGCTATAGCACAGGGCAAACCCTTGTCTGTAGAACCCTTGAATACCTAACCCTTGGGGAACATAAACATAAACATAAACAAATTAAACCAGCGAGATCTATTGTCGCGCATCTGTGTTCGAGTTGCCAAAAATAGACATTTCTTTCTGGTTAAGAATTTAGGGATTTCAGCACTACAGCATTCTTCAGACCAAAGTATAACCCCGCAGCTATAAAAAAAAATAAAAAAAAAATTGGAAATTTTTTCACCATTATTTGAGACCTATTCCATTAGATTCATCTCTTCTCCCTTATCACATTCATCCATATCATTTTTCTGCAAAAAATTCTGACCCAACCCACTCCCTTTTCAGTTCACCCATCCTCATGGCCCATACCCGTAGCCAAGAACTAGATTCTCGCTTCAACACCTTGCAATCTAGTTTCCTTGAGACCCAACAAGAAGTGCAACAAATCAGTGCTACTATTGCCTCCCATGATGCATCCATCAATACCACCATAAATGCATCCGTAAATGCAGCAGTGCGGTCCGCAATGTCGGAAGTCAAACACAAACTGACCACCCAGCTTGAATCTGTCTTTGCATCACTCTGCACCAAACTCAAGATCCCTACCGATGACTCTTTTCCTGATGCACATACAAAGACTAAAGGTGAAACTTCTTCCCATTCCTTTCAGCCCCATCACTTTCAACGGGACATACGCCTTCCACGGGTGGATGTAACCAAATTTGATGTCTCGGACCCCACTGGTTGGGTCACCCAAATGGAACATTATTTCTCTCTCTACAATATTACAGATGACTTGGTCAAACTCTGGTATGGTGTTCTCCATCTAGATCAAGAACGTTGGCAATGGTGGCAATGGAGAAAAACTTCCCGTTAAGGGTATATTGCTTGGACCCAATTTGTGACTGAGCTTTATGAACGCTTTGACACTGACACCAACCATTTGGGCCATTTGACAAAATTAAAGCAATCAGGCACAGTAGAAGACTTCATAGCTGCATTTGAGCGCCTAGCTTTTCGAACAGAGGGCATGACTAATGCTTTCTTTCAAGAGTGTTTTATCAGTGGCCTCAAGGAGGAGATTTGGGCCCATGTCCTCATGGCTCGACCTACGACTTGGGTGGAGGCTACTAAAAAATCTAAAGAAGAACAACAAATTGTTTCCTCTCAAAACCATAAGCCTTCCTTTATCCCTCGCCCTAAACAAGTAAACCCTGCTACTCCCTCCGCCCCATTAAAGATCCAAAAATTGACCAGGGATGAAATGGCTGAATGCCAACTCAAAGGCCTCGGTTATAATTGTGATGACAAATATTTCCCAGGCCACAAATGTAAGGAACAAAAGCTTTTTATGGCCATCTCTGAGGATATTCTGGAAGAGGATGTTGACACTCCCCTTGTGCCCGAGTCACCAAAAATCACTGACATAAACCCTCCCTCCGACCGTCCCGAAGTGGAACCGGTCATTTCCCTCAATGCTCTCACTGGCTTCTCTACCCCCCAAACCCTCAAGTTAATTGGTTACATCAAGCACCAAAAGGTCATCATTCTGGTTGATAGTGGCAGCACCCACAATTTTATTCATCGCCGCATTGCCCAAGAAACCCATTGTTACATCCATGTTGTCAACAATTTCCAAATCATGATTGCCAATGGTGGTTCTATGAAATGTGGTGGGTGCTGTGAAAATGTGTGTCTCCAAATTAGTGACTACCACCTAAAATCCCATATGTTTGCTATTGACATGGGTGGTTGCGACATTGTGTTGGTTCAGACTGGCTAAGGACTTTGGGTCCCATTCTCATGGATTTTCAGAACTTAACCATGCAATTCGACCAAGGTGGCCACCAATATAAATTCCAAGGCATCACTATTGGTTCACCTGAGGTCATCAGTTCTCATCGCATGGAAAAATTGCTCAAAAAAGGTCATTCTGGTGTCATTGCCTAACTCCACACCATACAAGCCACAGAGACACCCCCAGTGCCCCAAGACCTCCAAGCCCTCCTTTCTAAACATCAAATGGTATTTTCCACTCCCCAAGGACTCCCTCCATCCCGTGGTGTTCATGATAACTCCATTCCCCTTGTCCTAGGAAGCCTTCCCCCCAATATACGTCCATATCGCCACCCCTTTTCACAAAAAAATGAAATTGAAAAAATGGTCCAGGAACTCCTTATTGCCGACGTCATCCGTCCTAGTACGAGCCCTTACTCCTCTCTGGTCGTCATGGTATTGAAGAAAGAAGGTTCTTGGAGAATGTGTCCTAACTTCCGTGCTCTCAACAAACTGACCATCAAAGACAAATTTCCCATTCATGTCATTGATGACCTCCTGGATGAATTGAGTGGCGCCCAATTATTTACCAAACTTGATCTTCTCTCGGGCTATCACTAGATACGTATGAAAGAGGCCAACATTCCCAAGACCGCCTTTTGCACTCATGAGGGCCACTATGAGTTTTTAGTCATGCCCTTTGGTTTGTGTAACGCCCCCTCCACCTTCCAGAGCCTCATGAACCATGTCTTCCGCCCCTTTCTCCGTCATTTTGTCTTAGTTTTCTTTGATGATATCCTCATCTATAGCAAAACCTGGACAGACCATCTTACTCATGTGGATAAAGTTCTTCACCTACTCTCTCAGCACCAACTTTTCCTGAAACAATCCAAATGTGCTTTTGGTGCCTCAGAAGTAGAATACTTGGGTCATCTTGTGGGAAAGGATGGAGTCAGGGTGGACCCGAAAAATATTGAAGCTATGCAAGACTGGCCGCACCCAAAGACTCTCAAAAGATTGCATGGATTTTTGGGCCTCACAGGGTATTATCGCAAGTTTGTCAAGAACTGCAGAAATATTGCAGCACCTCTCATGGCTCTCCTAAAAAATAACTCTTTCACTTGGACTCCAGCAGCTTCTCAAGCTTTTCAAACCTTGAAGACAGCCATGTGCACCACTCCAGTTCTAGCCCTGCCCGACTTCACAAAGACCTTTGTGTTGGAATGTGACGCCTCAAGGAAAGGAATCGGTTCTTTCCTTATGCAAGAGGGTCGACCGTTGGCCTTCACTAGCAAGAAACTGTCTGAAAGGAATCTGGGCAAACCCATTTATGAAAAAGAAATGTTGGTGATTTTGCATGCCATTGAGTTGTGGCATCCTTATCTCTTGGGGCAACGCTTCCAAATTAATACTGACCATCAAAGCCTCGAGTACTTTCTGGAACAACGCATTTCCTCCCAGGAACAACAAAAATGGGTGACTAAGCTCTTTGGATATGATTATGAGATCATTTACAAGAAGGGAAAAGACAATTTCGTGGCGGATGCATTGTCCCGGAAACATGAAGACGAAGGATCCCTTTTTTCTCTTTCCTTCATTGTACCCTATTGGCTCCAAGCTGTGTGCCAGGAATGGCTTCAAGATCCCAAAAGTTCGCATCTAATCCAGCAACTGCAGAACAAGGCTCTGACTCCCCTAGGGTACTCCTGGCTCCAGGATGAGCTTTGATACAAAGGCCGCTTGTATTTAAGTAAACAATCCAATCTCAAATCCACAGTGCTTTCTGAGCTTCATGCTACACCCATAGCGGGGCACTCAGGGTTCACCAAAACATATGACCGAGTCAAACGTTCTTTTTTCTGGGATGGTATGAAACAGGACATCCGTAAGTTTGTCGTTGAATGTGAGGTGTGTCAATGCAACAAGGGAGAAACAGTCAA
>ML777220.1:860605-892544 GCA_009831015.1 Picea engelmannii | reverse complement strand
CTTCAAGCTTCATGGCATGCCACACTCTATTGTTTCTGATCGAGACCCAACTTTCACAAGCAATTTTTGGCAAGAACTGTTTAAGCTACAAGGCACACAATTGCATCTCAGCTCAGCTTATCATCCCCAAACGGATGGTCAAACGGAAGTTGTCAACAAGTTTTTGGAAACATATCTGAGGTGCTTTGCCTCTGAAAAACAACACCAATGGGCTCAATGGTTACCCCTCACCGAATGGTGGTACAACACTACATACCATACAGCCACTCGCATGACTCCTTTTGAAGCAGTATATGGACAGAAGCCACCTTTAGTTCTCTCATACTTACCGGGTACCTCGAAGGTCTAGGTGGTTGACCAAACACTTACAGTCCGAGAGGATATCCTTCGTACCCTTAAAGAGAACTTGGTCATGGCACATAATAGAATGAAGCAGCAAGCAGATCAAGGTCACTCTGAACGTCAATTTGTAGAAGGGGATCAGGTGTTTCTGAGACTGCAACCATATAAGAAAACTTCCCTCAAGGCCAAGCATTGTCAGAAGCTAGCACCCAAATTTTATGGCCCTTACACAGTTCTCAAGCGTGTGGGACAAATCACATATTAGTTAGCTCTGCCCAGTCAGTTGAAGCTACATCCTGTTTTTCATGTTTCATGCTTGAAGAAGGTGATTGGAACCAGGTGCCAAATTCAAACCAACCTTCCAGAGTTAGTTGAAGAGGGATCCATTTGGCTACAGCCAGAAGCAGTTTTGGACCAACGTGAGCGTCGCCTGTGTCAGAGAACCATCAAGGAAGTGCTAGTATAGTGGAAAGATATGACTCCAACAGATGCCACTTGAGAACCAGCTACCATTCTACAGCAATTTCCACATCTCAAGCCTTGAGGAGAAGGTTGTTTTTAAGGGGGCGGACATGTTAAGGTCCTAACCCGCACATAGGTAGATCAATGTATTCAGATGTAATAAAGGTCAATATTAATAAGGCCTTTCAATAAAATAGAATAAGGCGGATGTAAGAATACCTAATAGAAGCTTCCGCTTCTAGAAGGATTTTCCTCTAGATGTTTCTCTTAATAGACATATTTAGTATAAATAAGGGTCGAGGGTATGAAAACCCTAGCTGGAAGATTATTGTAACAGAGCACTGCTCGATTGGAGGTTGCCCCCTCGAAGAGGCCTGTGAAAATTGCTTTCTAAATCAAAGTGTTATTTCTATTGCTATTCTTATATCATTTCCATGTTATTGTGAAGATTATGTTGGACACTTTACTGTTATTCTACCATTTCTAGCATTTTATTTTTGTTCTGCATATTTTATATATTTGGTATCTTGCAAAGTGAGCAAGTATTATGTGCCAAAGCTCACTCAAACTGATAGAATCATGTACAAGTGCATGAACTGGATGAACTATCAATTTGTACAAGTTGTCTTCTTGAACACCAATAACAGTAGTTGAATCCATACTAGACTTCTTGTGCCCTACAAGAAATTTTCCATCGGAGAAGGTAACCTTGTAGCCTTTTTCCTCTAAGGCTGAAATAGAGACAAGGTTCCTTCTCATCCCCGGTACAAAAAATACATCACTCAAGTGAATTGGAATACCTGAGTCCAGTTGAAGGAAAGTGGTTCCAGTTCCCTTCACGCATATCTAGCATCATCACCAAGTACAACATGTAATGAAGAATAATCCTGCTCTACTAGTTCAGTGAGATTTTATTTATATCCAGTCATATGTCTGAAAGCACCACTATAAATTAACCAGACGTTATTGCTAGTAGGAACCATACCTGAGAGGGTTGATATGAAGAAGAATTCTTCAGCGAGATATCATCTGGTGTGAGGTGGATCTCCATCAATGTTGGCAGTGGTTGCATGCTTCCTTCCTTTCTTTCGTATGGGACAGTCTCTGGCATAGTGTCCATATTTATCACATCTGTAACATTGAACTTTTGACATGTATTTCTTCATGTGTTCATGACCCTGATTTGGCTTTCATTTCCTCTGAAAAATTTTTGTACCTTTTCCTCTTCCTCTGCTTTTCCTTGCATGAGAAACAAGTGCATGAATTTAATCATTATGGGAACTATGTGCACCTCTCACTGCAAGTCTTGTCTCCTCCTGAGTGCAATCTGCCCATAATCGATCAAACTTAGGCAGTTTAGATCATCCACTAATACTCTGGATGAATGACTCCCAATGATTGGAATAACATTGAGGGTTAGCATTACCAACTCTCTATCTGAGATGATTTCTCCAATGGAGCCTAATTGATCTCTGATCTCAGTAATTTTCATGAAGAAGGTGGAAATTGTATCTACTTTGGTCATTTTAATATTATGAAGCTGGTGCTTCAAGGCAATGGCTCTGTTGGTGTTCTTACTTTCAAACAACTTCTTCAAATCATAAAACATCTCTTCAGATGTCTTCATTGAGGAGATGTGTGGAATAAGATGATCTTTCACAGAGTAAATAATTATCTTTCTAGCCTTGGCGTCATTTTTCTTCCATTGAGTTTTATCTGACGCATCTGCTGGTTCTAATACAAATTACTCTACAAACTTCATTAGGTCACTCTCCTCTAGAGTGATGAGTAGTATTTATTTCTAAGAATTGAATTTAGAGGCTCCATCAACCCTATCTTCCATAGGAACGTTGCCCACGATGATTGTAGAAACCCTAGAAACTGAAATCTGCAGAAACCCTACGGCCTAAAATCCAAATGTCTTCAATTTTCAATCTGAAAGTTGTAGGTGATGTGTTGGACTAGAATGTACCTTCCTGTGAAGATATTAATCCCAATGCTCAACAGAAAGTGCTAAAACTAGCTTGACAAGGAAAAAGGGGTAAGGGTCATTTTTACAGTTGCAGTAAGAAGGTGACGGCTAGCTTGGAAAGGTGTTGGAGAAGCTTGTGCAATGGCTCTTTCAGAAACATTGCTTTGATACCATGTTGAATTTTTATTCTTGATCAACTTTTTAACATTCTATTCAATTTTTCATAGCATAAGAATCATGAAGCATAAACCCTAAGCATTAATTTCATCATACATTTAACCAAGATCACAAGAAGATAACGATGCACAAAATACACAAGAGATGTCCATGGAAACCCTTCTTCACAAGGGACTAAAACCCAGCGGAAACCTTTCACTAGATAAATAGTCCAAGAGAAAATCCAATCACCAAGAAGAAGTGCGCTAGAATCTCAAGATTCTAGCGCTACAAAAGAGAGAGAAAGTAATCCAAGTGTTATGAAAAAATGAGAGATAGGTCTCTCTATTTATACAAGTCCAATGTGAACTTTATCCTTTCCAAAAGGTGTCTCTTCATCCAAGATGAATTTAGTTGAATAGGTCTTATACACAAGATGTTGGGCTTCTAATGGGTCTTATGCACAAGACGTTGGGCTCTGATGGGTCTTCTGCACAAGACGTTGTCTTCTTCTTATCTCCATTCATCATAGTGAAAGGTTGCATCAATACATCACACATGGATACACCCAATGTGGGTGTCCTCATCTCTTCTAGGGGATACGACCCACTAGAGAAAAGCATCATCATCATCTAGGGTTGCTCCTTCATGACGTGTCCACTTGATCATCTCCCAAGTGACATGTCCAAATGGTATGCTCCCATGGGATGTTGGGTGCCATCCCAGGACATCTTGCCACTCCTCTAACAAGTTTCATTCTCAACTCAGTCTCAGAGCAGCGTTCAACCCAGCCCAATATGGGGAGAGGATCAGGGGCATTCCCACAAATCAACCCAACCCATCCACCTGGGGATAATACCCGTCTCAAGTAAACCCATCCTAGCACAAATGAGGAGAAGACCAGTCACAAGTCAACCCAGCTCAATCCATCAGGGAGAAGATATGGAGAAGGAACGGGTCGACCCAGCCCACTGCTCTGGGGAGAAGACCTGAAGAATGTATCACGAAGCTCCAATCATCAACAAGAAAGTGTTGATGTTATGATAGTTGTATAAGGTATTAACCTCCACGTGTAACCTTTTACAAGACTAGAGTATTCTGGGAATCTAGAGAAACCCTAAACGGTTGGATAAGAACCCTAGAAAACAAGTCGGCTCAAGAGAAAATCTAATATTAAGTTATCAGCCTCCAGAAAGAGAAGTTGGCCTAGTTAGGTGAATTGAAGCACTATAAATAGAGGGTGCTTGAGCTCATTTTGTCTCACTCACTCTCACGAATTCATAAGGACTAGTGGTGCACATGGTTGGAGGAGAGTTGCAGCTACTGCAGTGGTGCACATGGTTGGAGGAGAGTTGCAACTACTGCAATGGTGACTTGGTATTTGGTTTATGGTTTGGACTTTTTGCTTGGTGCACTAGCTTTGGAGAGAGGTACGCTACCTTGGTTGGCTATTGGTTCTAGTTTTTTCTTCCAGAATTATTCTATCTATCAAGGTTAAGGTGCTCGGGAGTGGCCTTTGTGCCTATGCTTGGGTGACAATATAGTGATATTGTATATGGTGAAACGAGCAAACCTATTATTTTAACAAAAAGTGAGTTGATTATGGTTGTTTTTAGAATGTGAGAGTAGGATGTGGAGTTGGGGTCATGGACCAACTTATTTTTTATGATAGTGTTCCAAAAAGTATCTTTACTAAACAAGTGAATCTCAACAAAGAGTTTCAAGTATCTAACAAAAACATTTTTGAGAGACTAAGAGTGTGTGCAAGGAGTGGTGATGGTAAAAACGTTTTTTAATAAGTTAGATTCAAGATTTTAACATGGTGGGCATCATGTGGTCCTTGTTAGGATATTTAGATACTTAGGAGTTAGTTAAGATCTACTTGGTATAATGTGTCGTTAGGTAAAAGTGTGTTTCTTAGTGTGCTTATTTAGTATGCATTAGTATGCATTTGTAGTTAGGAAATCTGACGGTCGCTATATGTTCTCGACATAGAGTGATCTGACGATTCATATTCTCCTCGATGTTAACGGCATTTGATCCATGGCTTAACACCCGATTGGTCCATGATATCTATTTAAATAACATGGAGGGTCATTTTATGATGATCTATTGTGAGAAAATCTCTTGTAAAATCTCTCTGTAATCTTTTTCTTTTGCATTAATAAACTGCTCCAAGTGGTCACGTTGGTTGGGGCCATGGATGTTTCCCCGTAGGGGTTTTCCCATGTTAAAACATCGATGTGTTGATCTTTGATCTGGTTGTGTGAGTGGTTACTGAAGGAATTCATCCTCTGTTGGAATACATGTGTTGTCGAACATGGTATCAGAGCCTGTTTGTAGACCCGCTCCTGTTGTAGATCGAGATCGTGAAGCCGAGTTGTCTCATATCCATTTTCTTCCATTTCGTATATTTTTGGGTTTAGAGGATTGATCCGTTGCATCTGTAGCACTCATTTCAGTTAGGAACACTTTTTGTTTCACTCGAAAAGGTTTATTTTTTCCCAAGATACGGCCATTTCAGTCAGATCTGGAAGTATAAACCCTGAATACGCCATTTTTAAATTTTTGTAGAGTATTATTTTAGTTTTATTTCGGTTTTATATTATTTGTTTCCGAGTTTATACTCTTTTAGATCTATGTATTCTCTTTTCCCCATGCCCTGTGCGATCTCGTCAAATCAGAAACAGATAGGAAAAGGTGCATTTTTCGGGTAAGCTAACCGAGATCTAACCCTTGTTGTCATCGAGAAACGAATTTTTTTTCTTGTGTGAAAATATTATTTTTTTAGCATGCTCTCCAAGGTTGTCTTCAACAACCACAACAACAATCCTCTTGTTAAACAATACAATATGTTTTGCTAGCCCATTTGGTTAAAAGTTGCCTTATTAAGTAAGAGGTCTTGAGTTCAAGTCTCTCATTTTGTTACTTTTTTTTAAAACGTTCATGCTCAAATTGTAAAGCATATTTCACTTCAAGTATAAAAGTGAATCACTATAAGTAGCTTTAATATTTTTTTAGAGTTATTTATTTTGCATGTAGTTTTTCTTTTATAAAGTAACTTCATTGTAAAAGTGATTCCCACCTCTCTTTATAAAAGTGGGTCACTTCATAAATCAACTTACACCACCACGTGGTCCTTTGGTTGTCATTTCTGTCTTTTTTAAGAAGGGCATAACTTTCACATCTGAAGTCCGTTTTTAGTGTCGTTTTTTTTTTAAAACGGCCTAATTTTTCGAGATATTTACATCCAGATCATCAGTTTCATCTTTTAAATCCATATTATCTACATATTTAATATGGATTCTTCCAGTAATATTTTTCTTGCCAGCACCAACTACTTCCAATGGAAATCTCATATGGAGGATTTATTAAGAAGTAAAGGCTTGTACTGGATTACCTTGGGAAAGGTAAAAGAACCCATTGATGTTGAT
The DNA here is from genome assembly GCA_009831015.1 of Picea engelmannii. Lineage (NCBI taxonomy): Eukaryota > Viridiplantae > Streptophyta > Pinopsida > Pinales > Pinaceae > Picea > Picea engelmannii. Next base: position 886,178 of record ML777220.1, on the reverse strand, counting down.
AAGAAAGTAAAATGGGATAATAGGAGTGATGAAGCACGTGGACTAATTGGAATGTCCATCTCTCATGATTTAAGGTTCCACCTTAAATAAATTGATGACCCCGATGAAGCTTGGGAAAAGATTGAAACTATGTTTGGTAAACTCAATATTATTCAAGCACAACAATTAAAAAATAAAATACTTACCTTATATCCAAGTGATTCTTCTTGCATTGGAGACTATCTATCTGTAACGTCCCTGGCCATCCATGTCAGGCCACGCTACGCCAAAGAACTCTTATTGTTCTCTCTGTGGAACATATTGTAACATACCCAGCATCCAACTGAGCTATGCCACATAATTTTTTCTCCCAACTGCATGCAATTAAAATATATACACACAGAACTCTTGCGGAAGTATTATATATAAAAAGTAAACATACAAATACATCTGTAAATACACAAATTCACACTGAAATAACAGTAAACATATACATGCAGCATATACCGGCAATACCCACAAAAATAAACACAGTTATAACCACACATATGATAACCCATAAAAATAAGCACGTAAATAACAATGCAGCATGTAAATTTATCACACAATTGGCACTTATGTTGGTAAGAATGTCACCAACAGCATGCAAACCTTCCACGAACCTCCCATCCTTAGACCACATTGTTCATCACTCTCAACAGTGAGTCACCCTCGAGATGGGACTAAACTCCACCCGGGTAAAGGGATTCCTAACCAGGCTAAAGGCTCATAAACAAGAGGAAAGACTCAGTATCAGGTACCAACTCAACTAACAGCCTACATTCCCTCATTCCCCACATGCCTATCCCACCCAGAAAGTGTGCCCCTTCTCTACTCAATAGTCCTTCGGCTGTCCAACTTTCTTTCCGGGCTTTAGCAACAGGTCGGACAGGAAGTCTCAGAGCACTGTAGCTGCAGTTTAGAACCTTCAGGAAATCAATTCCTCGACAATTCTCTCACCCAGAGAGAAATTTCTCACGGGCCTGATAACCCACCTCTTCAATATCCTACGGGTCTGACAACCCGCCTCTTCAATATCCCACAGGCCTGACAACCCGCTTCTTCAATCCATCTCCCAAGCTAACCAAATAAACCAACACAAAATGGATATGGATATAGGTTCAGGTAAAGTCATGAATATACGAAGGATAGCTCAATGAGTGAGTGAATGCTCATGGCATGACTGAATGATGGTAGGAATGATGGTCAGAATGATGGAAAAGATGGGAAAATGAACTAAGTCCCAACAATATGTATGCATGTCCCCAACTTGACACTTGTCATGTTGGGAGCTACTTTGGCTTACTTGTCCCCAACTTTAGAACTTAGGATAAAATAATTATCCATACTTTATGATTTAAGAAATATTAATATAATATTCATTTTTGGCTTAAGCTCCCTAGCTTAGCCCCTTTTACTTAACTTTTATGCCCCTTCATTTCCCTAACCAGTGGAGTTTAGCCCCCCATCTCTTTTATCATGGTCGTTCTGCACGCAACAATGTATTTTATATTAATTAGGAAACATGTACAAAAATAGGCCCACTAGCCTTTAACATCTAGGCTCTCTAGCCTAATCAAAACATAAGCATCCTAGCTTATAATAATTGTCTCACCAGCCTATAAAACGTAGCATATACACAAAAGGCTCCCTGGTCTCAAAATCATGCGCACTTAAGTTGTTGCGCGCAGTATCCAGGAATGTGCACACTTCATCATTTTACTGCGCGGGTGCATACAAAATGATGTCAGACAGCTCACCAGCTTAAGTACATTTGAATTTACATTACAATTGGGTTTGACCTTAGGGATATTATGATCCCCTCCCCTTATTTATGCACTGTCCTCAGTGCATCATGTACCCATGTACAACAAAATTTCAAAAATACTCAAAATGATGTGGGTATTCTTCCCACATTGCATCCTCATCCTCCCAAGTAGCGTCCTCAAGGATGTACCAAGTCCATTGGACCTTTACAAGACCAATGGTTTGATTCCAAAGATTTTTTATTTTCTGGTCCAGAATGCGTACCGGATGCACTTGAAAAGCGCCTTCTTGTTCCACCTGAATCACATTCCAATCAATAACATGATTAGCATCAGGTATATATTTCTTTAACAATGATAAATGGAATACATTATGAACAGACATAGATGCAGGAAATGTAATCATATAAGCAAATGGACCAATCCTCTCTAGGATTTCAAACGGCCCACAATAGCGAGCTTCCAACTTTGAACAATTTCCCAACTTCAGGGAACTTTTGTTGGCTTTCACTTTCAAGAATACATGATCACCCACTTTAAATAACCTGTGAGTTTTACCCTTATCAGCATAGCTTTTCTGTCTGTCTTGGGCAGCCTTTAAATTTTGTTTTATTTTTATCATTTTCTCCTCCATTTCCCTGGGCAAATCTGGCCCAACCACTACTCTGTCTTCTGGGTTATCCCAGCTTACTGGTGTGTTGCACTTTCTGCCATAAAGTACCTCAAATGGGTTCATCCTTAGAGATGCTTGGTACCCATTGTTATAAGCAAACTCTACCAAGTGTAGAAAGTCTTCCCATTTTGATGGTTTATCCATCACATACATTCTCAACATTTCTTCAATCACTTGATTCACCCTCTTTGTTTTCCCATCCGATTATGGATGATAAGTTGTACTAAAATTCAAATTTGTTCCAAATCCATTAAATAATACCTGCCAAAATTTCAAGGTAAATTTTGGATCTCTGTCAAACACAATTGTCTTGGGTATGCCATGTAATCTAGCAATTTCATTCATATAAACATCAGTGATGTTGGCTTCCTTGTGAGTGAGCTTAACTGGAACAAAATGGGCAGCTTTAGTAAGCTTGTCCACCACTACAATCATAGAATCATGTTGTTTGTTTGTTCTAGGAAGTTTGGTGATGAAATACATTGTTACAACTTCCCATTTCCACTCGGGAGTGGGTAATGGTTGTAGTAAACCAGTTGGGTGTCTATGCTCAGCCTTTACTTTTTGACATTCCAAACATCTGGCAATAAAATCAGCAACCTCTTTCTTCATGCCTGGCCAATAATATTGGCTTTTGACAACTGCAATAGTTTTCTGATATCCTGGGTGCCCGGCATAACGCACATTATGCATTTCTCTCAATATCATATTTTTCAACTTCTGGGAATTTGGTACATAAATTATTCCCTTGTACCTGAGAATTTCATCATTATCTAGCTTGTAATCTTCAATTTTCTACTGCAAAATACCTTGTTGTAATTTTGCCACTAATTCCTTGTATTGTAAATCTGATTCGGCAGTCTCTATAATTTTGTATTTCAAATCTAATTGGTACATGCTAATGGTTGTAGCATGCAATTCATGTACTCTTCTGCTGAGTGCATCAGCCACTTTGTTCTATTTTCCCTTGATATGCATTATATCAAATTCATATTCACTTAGAAATTCTAACCATATGGTTTGCCTAGCATTTAGAGTTGGCTGATCAAATAAATATTTCAGACCATTATGGTCTGTTCTTAGCTCAAACCTTTTTCCCATGAGGTAGTGTCTCCATTTCCTCAAGGCATGCACTATGGATGCCAACTCCAAATCATGAGTGGCATAGTGTCTTTCATGCTCTTTCAACTTCCTTGATTCATAACATATAACAAACCCATTTTGACTGAGGACTCCACCAAGTCCCTCTTTACATGCATCTATGCATACAATGAAGTCTTCATTTGGGTCTGCAATCCTTAGTATTGGAGCACTTGTTAATAGTTGTTTCAAGTGTTGGAAACTCTTTTCACAATCCAATGTCCACTAAAACTTCACACCCTTCCTTTGCAAGGAAGTGATTGGGTGTGCAATCTTTGAAAATCCTTCAATAAATCTCCTATAGTAGTCTACAAGGCCCATGAATGATCTGACCTCGATCACATTATTTGGCGCTGACCAATCTCTAATGGTTTCTATCTTCTTAGGATCCACTACTATCCCATCCTTTGAAATGATATGCCCCAAATAATGAATTTTGTTTTGATAAAATGAGCACTTGCTCAACTTGGCATATAATTGATGTTCCCTTAATACTTGCAACACCATCCTCAAATGATGCTCATGCTCTTCTTCTAACTTAGAATATATAAGAATTTCATCCAAAAAGAGAATGACAAACTTGTCTAAATATTCTCATAAAACACCATTCATTAAGCACATGAAAACAGTCGGTGCATTTAACAACCCAAATGGCACCACTGTGAACTCATAATGACCATACCTTTTCCTGAAGGCGGTCTTGTTGATATCTTCCTCTTTAATTATTACCTGATGGTATCCTGACCTGAAATCTATCTTTGAAAATATCTTTGCATCCTTCAATTGATCAAAAAGATCATCAATCCTTGGCAAAGGATACTTGTTCTTCACGGTCACTTTATTCAACTGTCTGAAATCAATGCCCAATCTTAATGTCCCATATTTCTTCTTCATGAACAACACTGGGGCACCCCAAGGTGACACACTTGGGTGTATATACCCCTTCTTCAGAATCTCTTCAAGTTGCATTTGCAACTCCTTCAGCTCTGGTGTACTCATTATGTCAGGAGTCTTTGACATTGGAGCTGCTCCATGCATTAAATTTATAGAGAAATCAATATCTCTCTTTGGGAATAGTCCTGGTACCTCCCTGAACATATCTTCAAAATTTTCCAAGACTGCATAATCTTCCAAATTCGGCACCTTATATTTAGGTGTCTCTTCCATATGTGCAGCAAATATTTGACACACTTTTCTATAACATTTCTTCGACTACAATGATGAAATTTCTATGATGGTTACTGCCCTGGGAATCCCCTGCACTTTCCTTAGGCTCTCTTCCTCATCCAATCAAGTAAATGCCTTATTATGACAGTCTAGGATAGCATGATGTTGATCCAACCAATCCATCCCAATTAGGCATTCATAAGAACCTAAAGGTAATATGTTCAAATATTCCCTAGTGTTTAGTCCATTCATGTCCATAAGATATGACTTAACCATCTCATTAACTTTTCTTTTGGCTCATGTATCCAACATCACCAACCAAGATTTCCCATGTTTGATTCTTGGCAAATGCAAACTTTCCACCATCTTAGGATCTATATAACTATGAATAGCTCCTGAATCAATTAAAATAGCAATGGTTTGGTTGTTGATCATACATTCCACTTCAATCATATGTGACTGATATTTTTCTTGCTTGTTGTCTAGGGATGCATAGATCCTTGGTACATTTTTGCCCATGTCCTCCATTATTTCATCTTGTTGTACATTGTGAATAGTTCTCACCTTTTCACCTCTTTGAGGACAATCTTTGTACATATGATCTCCTTTACAACCCCAACATTGAATAGGTGGTTGCCTTGGCCTTTGACCCCCTGCCTCAATCATTTTGGGTTCTCTAGAAGTTGGTTGTCCCTGAGTATTATTTCTGAAGAATGGTGGCTTAGTTCCCTTCTTCCTTTGATCCATATTGAATTTATTTTTTTCTTCCCAGGATTTTCGGAAAGTTGGCCTTGCTTTTTGTTGATCATATAGGCACTTAGCTCGCCTTATGGTCTTCTCCAATGTCTTGGGACCATCATACTCTATTTTTTCACTGATGACTGATGGAAATCCACTCAAATACCTTTTAATCTTAACTGTCTCATCCTTGATGAAAGACACATACTTCAGCAGTTCTAAAAACCTTCTTTCATATTCATCAATGGTCATACTCCCAAGCTTGAGTTCAAATAACTCTTTAATATCTCTTAGTCAAGTATTTCTTCTCAAAATACTTCTTGAATTCCCTCCAAGTAACACTTTTCTCTTTAATGTGTTGCACCTGCACAAGTTGATCCCACCACATGGATGTCTTTTCCTTGAGTTGATAGATAGAAATTCTACCTTCTGCATGAGAAGAAGAATTATGCAATTGAAAATGTTTTCTCATGCCCAATAGCCATGTTTCTGCATCCTCATCCTTCTTGTGCTCACCATCAAATGTAGGAGGTTTGATTTTTTTCATTTCTCCTCGTAGCTCATCCACCCTAGACCTCTTATGCTTTCTAACAGGGGATGGACTTGAGCTGTTGTGTGCTCTCTTATTGGAATGCCTCGGGGAGTGATGGGGATGTTTGCTAACAATTCTTGCTTTTCTTTTCTCATCGGAAGGCCTGTGACTTCCTGATTTGCTTGAGCCACTCTCCTTATCCAATTTATTTTTTATTTTGTTCAAGCTCTCCAATAACTTCATGTTGAATTCATCCTACTGTTCCTTGGATCTCATAATCCTTTCATTATCATCTCTATGGATTTGTACATCCTTCTACAAATTTTTAATGGTCTCTGCCATATTCATGTTTGCATTCCTTTCATCTCCATGTCCATTGGATTTTGTTCATTCAATGCCCAAATGGACATCCATCCCTCTAATCTCATCCTTCTGATTGTAATTCCCCTGTGCCTCTTAAATTCTTCTGGAATCTATGTTGATATTGATATGATCTATTTGTTGTTAACTCTGCAAAATGTGCAGCCAACAAAACTTTGCCAGGCTAATTGTTTCAACAATTTCATGAAAATATGAACCATTCTGGTTCAATAATTTATATCAGAATTATTTCTTCAGATTTCTTGGAAATTTGAAATCCCAAATCAATTTTCTAGGTGTATAATTATATTTCACTTTCCAACACCTTTCCAACGCCTTCTCCCATGCTCAATTCCGAGTCTTGAACAGAAAGTTATGGCTATTTGAAAATTGTCTATCAATTTTTCTGTTCATTTTTCAACTTGGCGCAACTTTGCGCTGTAAGGATGAATTTTTGCACCTACTCCTTTGGAATTTTCATAGGATATCAATTGGGTTTCCTCATATAAATCTTATGGACACTCTATCCAAGTTTCACCTCTTTCTAGGTTTCAGTCTGCTAGTTACAGTCGAATGAAGTTCTAGGCCAAAATACCATATTGTAACTGATATGCTACAGGTTCCTTATTTTCCATATTAAACATTTTAAACATGCCCATAAATTTAATTGAGTTCTATCAATGTCTTCTATGGCTCAACATATTTCTATTGACTACTCATGTGCCTCAATCTGATTCCGGAACAGAAAGTTATAGCTCTTTGAGTTAGTTGGATCTTAAAATTTACCCTTCATTGTTTGTGCTGTAACTTTCTCAAAAATGCTTCGTTTGACAAATAGTTTACACCATTGGAAATCTCTCTCCAAGCTCTTTTATTTGATATGCGAAAACAAAGTGTACCTTTAGTACACCTCTATCTCGTGGTTTTTGAGTAGCTAAAAACACTCTGAAGAGCCTAAAAAATGTGCTATAAAAAGATGACATTCAAATGATATAAAACGTCGCAGAAAATCACTGGTTTTTTGTTGTTATTCACCCTCCAAACAACTCCGCGCGCACAATTTTCAACCTATAACCCATATTCACCATGCACAACAACAATCACAAGGTAAATTGTGCTTCGTGCACTTTAAAACCACTATGTATCACTTCTCTGTCGCGCCAATAACTGTGCACTACTTTTGCGTCGCGCGCCAAAATTCACAGCGCACAGTTTTGGTTCTTGCACTATCATATGTTGCACGTTGTTTTTTTTTGTATCGCGCGCTGATATTCCGCATGCATTTTACTCTATGCGCTACACCATGCCAGATTTTAGTACGTTTTCCCGTGCACCAAAACTCTACGCACACCACTAACTAAATTGTCGTGTAACAACTTATACTCATATTGTGCACGCACCAACCAAACTCCTCTGCACTCTGTCAATCCTATGCACACCACGTGCGCCATTATTATTTTTCCGCGCGGCGCCAAAATTTAGTGCGCACACCCGTACACCAATATTTTTCTGTGCGGCGCCCAAAATTTAGTGCGCACACTAGCACACCATTATTTTTCCACGCGGTATCAAATCTTTAGCGCGCGCACCCGCACACTAACATTTTTCCGCGTAGTGTCCAATTCTTACATATCTCAAACTTTTACTATGCGGCATGCATTTTTAGTGCGCCCGCCCGCACACATTCATTTTTCTGCACATCAATTCCTCATGAATTCCGTAGCAGAGATTAGGGATTTTGCTTAACTTTTTCTCCAATTTACCATAGACATTCTGCAACTATGAAATTTATTCAATTTCACCCCACTAGCACCAATTCAACCTATGCAACAACAAACCGCTGTGGGTTGACATTTCTGGAACAAATTTACCAAAAATCAATTCACAAATTGAGAATTTTAACCACTAAACTCGTTCCATCTGTCATGGCTTCACTGTAACTTTAAATTTGACCCATTCTAGATCTGAATTTTCTATAACAGATATTACATCGGAAATATCTCATCGCTCGGCCAAATTTCTCAATTTTCTCATGAATTTAACAACAGAAATTGGGGCTTTTCCCCAATTCTGCCCAGTTTTTGTTGCTTTTTACCATGGACGCTCTACAAACTAAAATTTGGCCACTTCGAAATAAATCCTCTATGACATTTCGCTTCAACCCAATTTTCTTGGACCATCCAGACCCAATGTTGAAAACTAAAGCTATGAAACCATGTTGTAGCGTCCCTGACCATCCATGTCGGGCCACGCTATGCTAGAGAACTCTTATTGTTCTCTCTGCGGAACATACTATAACATACCCAACATCCAACTGAGCTATGCCACATAATTTTTTCTCCCAACTGCATGCAATTAAAATATATACACACAAAACTCTTACGGAAGCATTATATATAAAACGTAAACATACAAATACATCTGTAAATACACGGATTCACACTAAAATAACAGTAAATGTATACATACAGCATATACCGGAAATACCCATAAAAATAAACACAGTTATAACCACACATATGATAACCCATAAAAATAAGCACGTAAATAACAATGCAGTGTGTAAATTTATCACACAATTAGCACTTATCTTGGTAAGAATGTCACCAACTACGTGCAGACCTTCCACGAACCTCCCAGCCTTAGACCATATTATTCATCACTCTCAACAGTGAGTCACCCCCGAGTTGGGACTAAACTCCACCTGGGTAAAGGAATTCCTAACCAGGCTAAAGGCTCATAGACAACAGGAAAGACTCTGTCTCAGGTGCTAACTCAACTAATAGCCTGCAGTCCCTCATTCCCCACATGCATGTCCCACCCAGGAAGTGTGCCCCTTCTCTGTTCAACAGTCCTTCGGCTGCCCCACTTCCTTTTCGGGCTTCAACAATAGGCCGGACAGGAAGTCTCAGAGCATTGTAGCTACAGTTTATCACCTTCAGGAAATCAATTCCCTAGTAATTCTCTCACCCAGAGATAAATTGTTCACGGTCCTGACAACCCGCCTCTTCAATATCCCACAGGCCTGACAACCCGCTTCTTCAGTCCATCTCCCAAGCTAACCAAATACACCAACATAAAATGGCTATGGATATAGGTTCAGGTACAGCCATGAAGATACGAAGGATAGCTCAATGAGTGAGTGAATGCTCATGGTATGATTGAATGATGGTAGGAATGATGGTCAGAATGATGGAAAAGATGGGAAAATGAACTAGTCCCAACAATATGTATACATGTCCCCAACTTGACACTTGTCATGTTGGGAGCTACTTTGGCCTACTTGTCCCCAACTTTAGAAATTAGGATAAAATAATTATCCACACTTTATGATTTAAGAAATATGAATATAATATTCCTTTTTGGCTTAAGATCCCTAGCTTATCCCCTTTTCTTTAACTTTTAGGCCCCTCCCTTTCCCTAACCAGTGGAGTTTAGTCCCCCATCTCTTTTATCATGGTCGGTCCGCACGCAGCAATGTATTTTATAGTAATTATGAAACATGTACAAAAATAGGCATACTGGCCTTTAACATCTAGGCTCTCCGACCTAATCAAAACATGAGCATCCTAGCTTATAATAATTGGCTCACCAACCTATAAAACGTAGCATATACACAAAAGGATCCTTGGTCTCAAAATCACTCCCACTTAAGTTGTTGAGCGCGGTATCCAGGAATGTGCACACTTCATCATTTTACTGCGCAATACAAGTGTGCATTATGCCATGAAAGGTGCATACAAAATGATGTCAGACAACTCACCAGCTTAAGTACATTTGCATTTACATTACAATTGGATTCGGCCTTATGGATATTACACTATCTAAGTTTAAAACACTCATAATTTTATGTGAAGAATGTAAGATAAAGATGGAGGAATTTTGTTACATCTATCTTATTCTCTCTAAGCTAAGTAGTGCATATTATGTGTTTGTATCTACCTTTTATGCCATGAGAGAGGCTCTAGGGACAACTTATAAAAAACTCACTCTTGAGTCATTTTTTGTTGCTTTGATTAGAGAGGAAGATAAGCTTGTACAACTTCGAGTGATCAGCACTGTAGGTACCTCCAACAAATCCTTCATTTCCCAACAAAAAGATAAACCCAAGAATCCCAAGAAGCAACATCCTCACTACAACAACAAGCAACATGAGGGTCACAAACTCACTCAAATAGCTTCAGCTCCTAATGGTGACAAAGGAGAAAAATATATAGATAAGAATACTGATAGACATTGCAATTTTTGTGATAAATATGGTCATGATGAGTCCAAATGTTTCAAGAAGATGGTAGATTTAGAAGCAGGGAAGATGAATCACAACATCAGTATTGATTCTACTTCTTCTTCTTCTCATGGGCATGCACTTTCTACTTCTGGTTTCTTCTTCAATACAACTTCTACTTCTTATTCTGATGAGTGGCTCATTGATTTTGGAGCATATTATCATATGGCTAATGATAGAAACATATTTCCTGCTCTAAATGAATGTAACACCAAGAAAATATTCGTTGGTGATGATATATCTCTTAGTGTTGAAGGATCTGGAACAGTTCAAGTAGAAAATGGTCATTTCAATGATGTATTATGTGTTCCAAGTCTTTCTTGTAAGTTTCTATCAGTATATCAAATCACTCATTCAGGTGTCGGTAAAACCGTAGAGTTTTCACCTCACCAAGTTGTAATCAAGGATCTAAAAGATCCTAAGCATGTTATTTCAACTGGAATTGTTGATGATATTATCAGATTGTACCAATTTGACAACTTTGGGTCATCATCTTTTTCATCAATTTTTGTTCCTCATAACAATGAATTGAGAAAGATTTGGCCTGAGTAGTTTGGTCATCCAAGCTATCGCTCATTGCAGCAACTATGTAATAAACATATGGTGACTGGTCTTCTTCTTGTTTCATGTGGAGATGTTATTTGCGCCAATTTTTTTCTTGGAAAACATCATTGGGACAATTTTGAAAAACATGCCTCGTGGCACGCCTTGGGCCCTTTGCATCTTGTTCACAGTGATTTGTGTGGTCCACTTTCTTATCCTTATTTTTTTGGGTGCAAGTATTTCTTAAATTTCATTGATGATTTTTCTAGACATACTTGGGTTTACTACTTAAAACTTAAGAGCGAAGTTTTTGACAAGTTTTTGGCCTACAAGGCCCTTGTAGAAAAGCAATCTGGACATCAAATTCAAAGGTTAAGAACAGATAATGGAGGTGAATATATGAACAATAATTTTACAAGTTACTACACTACACAAGGCATCCAAATGCAACACATTGTTCCATATACACCACAACAAAATGGTGTTGCTAAGAGAAAGAACTGCACATTAAAAGAAATGGTTAATTGTATGATCCAATATAAGGGATTAAGTCTAAAGTATTGGGTGGAAGCCATCAACTATGAAAATTACATAGTAAATCACACTCCCACAAAACATCTTAAAAATATAACACCGGAAGAAGCTTGGACTAAAATTAAACCAGATGTAAGTCACTTCCGTGTATTTGGCAGTATAGCATGGGCTCACATTCCTGATGAGAAAAGGAAAGCATTGCATCCTAAAAGTGAGAAGTGTATATTTGTTGGTTATTCTGAAGATTTGAAAGGTTATAGAATTCTTCAACCACATTGTAATGAAATTATTATTAGAAGAGATGTCAAATTTGATGAAAATATCTTGGCCTCCGAGCCTAACTCGGCATTTGTGCCTTCTTTGGCCTGCGAGCCTAATTTGGTGTTTGTGCCTTCCTCGGTGTGTAAGCCATCTTCGGTGTTTGTGACTTCTTCTATTCATATTTTGGTTTCTTCTTCAGATGATGATAGTGAGGATGAAAATCCACCTCTGATTGCTCACCTTCCTCCAGATGAGTCCTTTGAACCTGAACGAGTACCAACTCCAATTCCACCACTTGCTATTTGGGTCTGTTCAACACAAGAAAAAGCTGGTGGTCTTGTCGGTGATCCTTCATATCAACATCGAACACATTCACAGTTCCAGTGATCCTCTTCTCTTTTGGCTCAAGTTCCAGATACTCATGATCCAAAGAAATTTTCAGAAGCTTCAGGTCATCCAGATTGGGATACAGCAATGAATGAAGAGTATCATTCTTTAATGGCAAACGATACTTGGGATCTTGTACCTCTTCCAAAAGAAAGAAAAATTGTTAGATGTAAATGGGTCTACAAAATTAAGTATGCATCATATGGAAGTGTTGAAAGACACAAGGCTCGGTTATTTTCCAAAGGATTTTCCCAAGTTGAAGGAATTGACTATAATGAAACCTTTTCCCCTATAGCCAAAATGAATTCCATCCACCTTGTTCTTTCCCTTGCTACCTTGCATAAATGGGAGTTCCATCAGATGGATGTTAAATATGTCTTCTTGCATCGATATTTGAAAGAAGAAATATACATGGAACAACCTCCTCGTTATGTCATGAATGAATCTATCCTTGTTTATCACCTTAAGAAATCTCTTTATGGTCTTAAGCAAGCTCCCCGATCTTGGTATGCCAAAATGGACAACTTTCTTGTTACCATTGGATTCTCTAGATGTCATTATGATCATAATGTCTATATCAAGAAAGTAGGAAGCCATCTCATAATCCTTAAGCTCTAATGCCTCCTTCCTTATCATATTGTGTCACTATTGCAAATCCTTCAATTCTATCCCAAGTTGTTCTTAAGCAGGGATGTTAGGATATTTAGACACTTAGGAGTTAGTTAAGATCTACTTGAATTGTTCCAGATCCTTCAACACTAAGAGATCTATCATCACCAACAAATATTTTATTGGTGTTACATTCATTTAGAGCAGAAAAAATGTCTTTATCCTTACCCATATGATAAGATGCTCCAGAATCAATAAGCCACTCATTAGAAGAAGAAGACGAAGTTGTATTGAAGGAGAAACCAGAAGCAGAAAGTGCATGTCCATGAGAAGAAGAAGAAGAAGTAGAATCAATATTGATGTTGTGCTTCTTCATCGCTGCTTCTAAAGCTGTCATCTTCTTGAAACATTTGGACTCATCATGACCATCTTTTTCACAAAAGTTGCAATGTTTGTCAGTCTTCTTACTTTTATATTTTCCTCCTTTGTCACCATTAGGAGCAGAAGTTGTCTGAGTGGGTTTGGGACCCTTATATTGCTTTTTGTTGTGGGGAGGATGTTGCTTCTTGGGATTATTGGGTTTATATTTCTGATGGATGAATAAGGCTTTGTTGGAGGTACCTGCAGTGTTGATCAATCCAAGTTGTACAAACTTATCTTTCTCTCTAATCAAAGCATCACAAAATTTCTCAAGACTGGGTTTTTATAAGTTGTCCCTAGAGCCTCTTGCATGGCATAAAAGGTAGATACAAACACAGAATATGCACTACCTAGCTTAGAAAGAATAAGATAGATGCAACGATCTTCTTATATCTTTATCTTACATTCTTCACAAAGTTTTGAGTGTTTTAAACTTAGATATATAGTCTTCAATGCAAGAAAAATTATTTGGACTTAAAGTTAGTACTTGATTTTCTAACTGTTGTGCTCGAATAATATTTTGTTTACCAAACACAGATTCAATATTTTCCCAAGATTCTTTGGGTTTATCAATTGATTGAAGGTGGAACCTTAAATCAGGAGAGATGGACATTCTGATTAATCCATGTGCTTCGTCATTCCTATTATCCCATTTGACTTTCTTATCAGCATCAGTGGGAGTCATTACCTTTCCCAAGGTAATTTGGTACAAGCCTTTACTTCTGAATAAATCCTCCATATGGGATTTCCATTGGAAGTAGTTGGTGTTGGTAAGTAAGAGATTACTTGTAGAACCCATATTAAATATGTAGATAATATGGATTTAAAAATTGAAATTGATGGTTTAAAAACGGCACTGAAAACAGACTTTGGATGTGAGAGTTATGCCCTTTTTTAAAAAGGCATAAATGGTAACCAAAGGACCACATGGTGGTGTAAGTTGCATTATGAAGTGACCCACTTTTATAAAGAGAAGTGGGGATCGCTTTTACAATGAAGTTACTTTATAAAATAAAAGTTGTATGCAAAATAAACAACTCTAAAATAAAATATTAGAGTTACTTATAGTGATTCACTTTTATACTTGAAGTGAAATACACTTTACAATTTGAGCATGAACTTTTTCAAAAAAAATAACAAAAAAATAGACTTGAACTCAAGACCTCTTACTTAATAAGGAAACTTTTAACTAAATGGTATAGAAAAACATATTGTATTGTTTAGCAAGAGGAATTTTGTTTTTGTTGTTGAAGACGGCCTTGGAGAGCGTGCTCAAAAAAAACTCTTTTCACACAAAAAAAAAATGCTTCTCGATGACAACAAGGGTTAGATCTCGGTTAGCTTACTGAAAGATGCACATTTTCCTATATGTTTATGATTTTCCGAGATCGCACAGGGCACGGGGAAAAGAGCATATGCATATCTAAAAGAGTAGCAACCTAGAAATAAATAATATAAAACTAAAATAATACTCTGCAAAAATTTTAAAAATGTGTATTCATGCTTTATACCTCTGGATCTGACTGAAATGGCCATATCTTGAGCAAACGAAAACCTTTTCAAGTGAAACGAAAAGTGTTCATGAATGAAAAGAGTGCTCCAGACACAATGGAATAGTCCTATTAGCCTAGAAATGTATGAAAATGAAAGAAAATGGAGATGAGGCAACTCGGCTTCATGATCTCGATCTACAATAGGATCGGGTCTTCAAACAAGCTCTGATACCATGTTCGACAACACGGGTATTCCAAAAAAGGATGAAAAACTTCAATAAACACTTACACAACCAGATCAAATATAAACACACTGATGTTTTGACATGTTAAAACCCCTACGGGGAAACATCCACGACCCCAGCCAACGCGGCCACTTGGAGAAGTTTATTAATGCAAAAGAAAAAGATTACAGAGAGATTTTACAAGAGAGTTTCTCACAATCGATCATCGGCAAATGACCCTCCATTCTCTTTAAATATATACCATGGACCAATCTAGTGTTAATCCATGGATCAATGGTCATTAAGATCAAGCAGAATATGAACAGTCGGATCACTCTATGTCAGGAACATATCATGACCATCGGATTTCCTAATTACAAATGCATACTAATGCGTACTAAAGAAACACACTTTTACCTAACGACACATTAGACCAAATAGATCTTAACTAACTCCTAAGTGTCTAAATATCCTAACACCTTGTCCTTTATGTTGATGACCTTATCCTTACCGGTAGTGACTCAAAACTTTTAAACCATGTGAAAACCAGCTTGAAGAAGAAATTTGAAATGACAAACTTAGGATTTTTGTACTATTTCCTTGGCCTCCAAGTTTTGCAACACAATGAAGGAAATTTTATTTCCCAGTCTAAGTATGCTTGTGACCTTCTCCGTCGCTTTCACATGGACGATTGTAAACCAGCCCCTTCTCCCTTCTAGTATGGAGTCAATCTTACTTCCACCTGTACTTCTCCCAAAGTTGATGCCACCATGTACCGTCAGTTAGTTGGTAGCCTCTTATACTTGACTCATACTTGTTCTGATCTTTCCTTTGTTGTTGGTCTTGTTGCCCGGTATATGAAAACACCCCATGAAAGCCATTGGAAAGATACTAAAAGGATACTTCGCTATGTCCATGGTACAGTTCAGTTCGGGATACATTACAGTTCTGAGGGGACTCCTTTATTGGTTGGATTCACTGATTCAAATTAGGCCAGCGACCCTGATGATCGGAAGTCTACTGCAGGTTATGTTTTCAGCCTTGGTTTAGGACCTGTCACTTGGGCCTGTAAGAAACAAAAATATATTTCACTTTCTTTAGCAGAAGCATAGTACCGAGCAATGGTAAATGCAAGCCAAGAATCCTTGTGGCTTCGACAGATCCTTTCAGAGTTTGGATTCCAATAGCAGCATCTGACCAGCCTTTGGTGTGACAATCAGAGTGTCATCAATCTCGCCAAAGACCCAGTTCAACATCAGCGCAAAAAACACATCGAACTACACATGCACTTCATTAGAAAGCTCATTCATGATCAAGTTATTGAAGTGCTCTTTTCTCCTACAGAATATCCAGTTGCAGAAATTTTCACAAAGTCTCTTACAGAAGCAAAGTTTTCCAAACTTGGATCTATGTTAGGATTTCAAGAAGTTGTCATTAAGGGGGGATAGGCTCTAATTCCGCCTTCCTTCTCCTATTGTGCCACTATTTTAAATCCTTAAATCTTATCCCAAGTTGTTCTTAAGGGGGGATGTTAGGATATTTAGACACTTAGGAGTTAGTTAATATCTACTTGGTCTAATGTGTCGTGAGGTAAAAGTGTGTTTCTTAGTGTGTTTCTTTAGTATGCATTAGTATGCATTTTTAGTTAGGAAATCTGACGGTCACGATATGCTCCCGACATAGAGTGATCTGACGGTTCATATTCTCCTTGATCTTAATGGCCATTGATTCGTGGCTTAAAACCCGATTGGTCCATGATATCTATTTAAAGAGCATGGAGGTTCATTTGTCGATGATCGATTGTGAGAAACTCTCTTGTAAAATCTCTTTGTAATCTTTTTATTTTGCATTAATAAACTTCTCCAAGTGGTCGTGTTGTCTGGGGCCGTGGATTTTTCCTCGTAGGGGTTTTACCATGTCAAAACATCGGTGTGTTGATCTTTGATCTGGTTGTGTGAGTGGTTATTGAAGGTGTTCGTCCTCTGTTGGAATACATGTGTTGTCGAATAGTCCTTTACTTGTCTTGTTTAGATAACTTACTAAATTTGTTCAAATGACCCTTGCAAACGAAAGAATATTAAGATAAAATGGTGGATATGGAAATCCTTACTTTGACTCTTATATCTCCCTATGATGTTTTTTAATCTAAGAAAGCTTGAAAACTATCCCTAGATTGTGAACATACGAGCATGTATAGGCCCTTACAATGCTTTAAACTTCCTAAGTGAGTTACTCTATAAATTTGAAACTATCCTAAGATTGGGCACATGTGGGCATGTGTGGGCCCTTACAAGTCTTAGATTTAAGTTTCAAAATAATCTAAGAGGTATTGGCATCTCATAGATATTGGTTGATTTTATTTAAGGGAGATGAAGACTTGTTTAGGCAATCTCTTTTCTGATTTCCAAGATCACACTAGAGCACATGTATGGCCCTTACAATTATTTAAGCTTCCTAAGTGAGTTACTCTAGAAATTTGAAACTATCCTAAGATCGTGCACATGTGGGCATGTGTGAGCCCTTACAAGTCTTAGATTTAAGTTTCAAAATAAGCAAAGAGGCATTGGCCTCTCCTAGAGATTGGTTGATTTTCTTTAAGGGAGATGAAGAATTGTTTAGGAAATATCTTTTATGATTTCAAAGATCACACTAGGATGCGAGGAAAGAGCATACTCTAAGATTACTTAGATAAGTTTCTAGTCACAAATTAGTGTGATGACTTCGTAAAAGAAAAGCAGATACTAAAATTCACATGTTAAGCTTTAGGCCATCCATGTGGCAATTAAGGAAGTAAAATATGCAAAGGTTCTTTTTATCCTCCCTAAATATTTATGTGTGGTTTTAAGCTATGTATGCAAGAGTGGATCACCAAGCATTATTTTAATGGCTTTTACAACAGTGCATAATTGAAATCTAAACTACTTGGTGGAAGTGATTTCCCCAAGCCTTACAATTTAGCAAAAATAAGACCAGTGCATGACTAAACCAAAAACAGTCACGCACAAAGCGCAGAGTGCACGTTTGGATGGTTATGACAGAGTGCGCATGGGTGCAGACCGCGTGACTGTTTTCTCTAAACCCGTGCGCATGCAGAGAAGTTGGCGACACAATTTTTTGAACAATTTCACTCAATGTCGGATAAAATCGTGCTCTCTGAAGGTGAGGATAGGTCGGTTTTAACCCCTAAAAACACAAATGAGTGTGAAATAAAACTTTAATAACCTAATTGGCGAGGATTTTGATCCAAATCCCCAGTATGTTCCTCAATATGTTGGGTTCTTTTTGTCTCTTGGGTGAGCAAAAAGAGGTCCCTTAACTAGCTAGTTAGGCTAGCAAGACAGTACAATAGTTTGTTATTTGATTAGTGGCTCAACTAAGTAGAAAACAAGAAATGAACAACAAAGAAAATTAAACTAAACTAAGAATGTAACAACTAAAATTGATGCAATAAAGAGACAAAAGAAATAGCTACCAAATGAGACTAATATTTGAATCAATAACACCTTAGAGAAATATCGGAACTTATGAGTCGCCTCTTCCTCCTTGGGAAGGCTCTTGGGTACACAAATATAAATATTTCTCTCTTCTAACAATGGTTGAAAATGGAAATACAATGGTGAAGAATTAATAGTTGAACTTCTCAAGAGGAGAGAGGTGCAAGACTTGCTATGAATGCTCAAAGAGTTTTAGGAGAAATATGGCTTCTCAGAGACAAATTGAACAGCATAACAATACTCAAATTGATTCTTCTTTTTTTGCATGCAATGGCCCTTTATTTATAGGAGGATGGTAAGTTTTTTTCCAAACTAGTTTCAAATGTGAATGGGAGGCCTTTGGAGGTACCTCACATCCCTTTCAGTGATCCCAAGGTGGAATTTGGGGGTAATTTTGGGTATGGGGGAGATCCAGTCCATCCCAGAAGTGGTTGAGGCCCGATCAAAATCATCAATGTGTCATTTCCGCATCTGCATGGGTTTTCCATCTGTCAATCTTGCAGTCCGCGCACTATGCACATTGTACACTGTGTTAGACCGCATAGATGTGCACGCACTGAAAGTGTTGAATATGAACAGAGCTTCAGAACCACTTTTGTATAGTTTTGTGTTTATCTTTCCAAACTGACTGTAATCCTTCCATAATTATTGGTAGTATGTTGTGCTTGTGTTGATTGTTTCTTCATCCATTGTCTATGTTTGTGGTTATAAATTTTTCAGTAATAACAATAGGAACTAGGGGTTCTTCAAGATCATAAGCTAATTTTTCTCATGCTTCCATTGAACCTGCTACTTTTGTTGAAGCAGTTGTACATAAAGAATGGTAGGAAGTAATGTTTAATAAGTATGATTCAGTACTTGAAAATAGGACTTGGAACTTAGTTGATTGTCCACCTAATGTTAAACCCATATGTTGAAAATGGGTTTATCAAATCAAGTACAAGCCTAATGGTAAAATTGAAAAGTAAAAATCAATACTCATGGCTAAGGGTTTTGATCAACAGAAAGAAATTGATTTTGAGGAAAAAAATTCTCTAACATCTAAATGGAACACAATCAAAATGGTTATCAATTTGGTTGCTCAAAATGCTTGGAAATTACATAAAATGGATGTCAAAAGTTCCTTCTTGAATGGTGATATTAGAGAAGAAGTCTTCAAGACTCAACCACAAGGGTTTGAATTTAAAGGATAGGAACATAAATCATGCAAACTTGTAAATGATTTATATGGGTTGAAACAAGCTCCTCGTGCATGGTATGCAAAAATTGAGGCTTACCTACGAAAGGTGGGTTTTCAACGAAGTGAATCTGATGATATTTTGTATTTATGAATGAAATATAAGAACTTAGTGATACTTGTACTCTATGTTGATGACTTAATCATCATAGGAAATAATGAAGTTCACATCAAACAGGTTAAGGAAGAACTACAAGCAGAGTTCAAAATGGCATATTTAGGCACACTTCATTATTATCTTGGAGTTGAAGTAACTCAACATCCTAATCACATCTTCCTTATTCAAACTAAGTATTCCACTGATTTATTAAAGAAATTTGGCATGGAATATTGTAAACCTTCTCTTACCCCCATGTAGCAGAATTTGAAACTTTCAAAATTTGAAGGGGAGGAATTGGTAAACAGTACAAGGTACAGGAAATTGATTGGAAGTATCATTTATTTGACAAATACTTGACTAGATTTGTCATGTTCAGTCAGCATACTTTCAAAGTTTATGTAGGAACCAAGGGAAATTCACTGGAATTCAGTGAAAAGTGTACTGAGATACATTCAGGGTACAAAAGATTTTGGTTTTCTCTACAAGAAGAACAAAAATTTTATACTTGTTGGATATTTAGATGTCGATTTTGCAGGTGAAATTGATGATAGAACATCAATTTCAAGTTACTTAATGACTATGGATTTAGTGACAGTATATTGGAGTTGTAAAAAGTAGGAAACAGTTGTCAATTCTTTAGTAGAAGCAGATTACATATCATCTTGGGAAGCACCATGCGAGATTGTATGGCTACAAATATTTTTTTATAATCTTGGTGTAACTCAAAAATCAACAAAAAAATTATTGATTGATAGTCATTCAGCAATAAAAATGACCAAGAATCCAGTATTTCACTCAAAGCTTAAGCATGTCGACATCAAGTACCACTTCATCATAATCCTCATAATCCTAAAGTTTTATAGTTTAAGTATTTTCCTAGTTTAAATGTTTTTAGAAATTAGTTTATTCTAGATTTTTATGATAAGGATACCTAGATTCTATGTAAAGGACACATATCATACTCATGTGTTTATGTGATTGGTTGTTCTCCTAGAATTTAGTTTAGAGTTGAGATATATAAACAAGTTATTTCTTCAAGTGAGGTTAAGTAGGTTTTGAGTCCTCGCTTCTCTTTGTAATTCTATTTTCCTTATTAATAAAATTATGTGTTTGAGGATACTTTGTCAACATCAATGTCATCCTTTGGAATGACAAAAATCCTCCTCTAATGCAAGGTATCCACCAAGAAAGAAACATACCTTCATGTGTCGGCTAGATGAATAATTCACCAAGCCCCATAGGTCTCCAACACTCCAAGGAAGAATGTCCTGCAAGCATCCATACAAGGTCTAGAGACCAAGGGTAAACCACCTCCAATGGGAAAGTACATCACATAACACCAATGGTCAACCATACACTATGCATCCCACATTTCATGAAGTACCCCCAAACATGGTGCAAACACTTTCAAAGTTATCCCAAAAGATAAAAATGTATCCACTTGTAGTGAGGCAATTCACACAATGCACTTACATTGTGCATGATTAAAATGAGAACCACATCCTTAGCAAGCACCCATAAGAATTGCTAATTTCTAAATGAGATAAATCGAATAGCCTCTATGATCAAAGAGATTACTACACTAGATATAATAATATTTATTGCATTCCATGAATGATATTCTACATCAAGTTAAACTTCAATATTATAAAATAGCATTGGGCATATGATATATACTTCAAGAAAAAAGAATAATTGTAATAATTATCTTTATGCTACTTTTTAATGAATGGAGCAATCCAAAGTTTCAAAATATTTTGGTGTGTATTCATTTTGCAACTTATATTTAAGGGTTTTACAAGTTAGGGGATCCACAATCTATGTCAAGGTTCACACTTGTTGCTTCTTAGTCCATATATCAAAATAATTACATAAATAAATTTACAAAATGTTGTCAATGGAAATTATCCCTATTTATTAGATCAACATGTTGGCTTGTTCACACAACTCAGTATCTCAAGATGGACATCACAAAGTGGTTAATTCATTGGATACAAGTTTTGAATGTCATCATTGTTAACAACCACACTCTTATGGTAGTTGTTGATCGAGCATGCTATCATTTGGATATTTTGCTCGAAAGGTGGTCCTAATTATCCAAGGTAAGCTAAAATTGGATTCTTGCACATAGGTGCATGCTTTCAACTATTCAATAGATATTGTTGTAATTGCACTTATTGGTGCCTAGCAACAAATAAATGCTAAGTTTGAAACAATAATTATCTCTTGAGATTATCTTTATTAAGTTTTTGAAACAAGGTATGGCATCAATACATATCTAAATTTCATCTTGTGTTTCTTTTAATTTTATCCATTCCAAATTTACATTCATTTATTCAGGTCATTTTCTTCTTTGATGTTCCTTTCAACACCAAATTGCATCAAAGGGCATTGCAGTGTAGGCACAAAAACTAACATGGAAATAAAACCATAAGTAGTGTGTATACTTGAGATAATTGGACTAAAATCACAACACTTAGACAACCACTAATGCAATTCTATGGTATAAATTAAATAGAGGACTAAAAAAGGAGCTTACAAGTGCCTTTACAAAGTAGTGAGCATTGAACTAAAAAAGTGCACCTTAGTCTCAAAAGAGTATAAGAAGGAGATGATAGGGCTAAACCATTATACATATTAGTATCTATCCCAACATAGCTTTATATATAGGCATTAAGGTAGCTCAAATGCCTTTAGAATGTAATACACCTTCCCTAACTATGACACAATGATGATGCACACATAAACACAACCCAAAGGGACCTTTTGCATACAACTTAATCTAGGAAGTTTAATTCCCCACAAATAAATTGTTGGTTGTGGAGCACGATTATCTTCCTAATTCAGAGGTCTTGTTTCAGTCGCGTTTAGACCCCATTACTTGATGGGGGGTGTGGGGGTTTTCCCCCTCACATCTCTTTCCAGGGGGGTCTAGGGGGGCAACGATAAATTTTGTATCCCCCCTCTGGCGAAGGTTCAAGGGCAGCGCCCCCGAAGAGAATGTTTTGGGAAAATTTCCTTGTAAAATATTGTAATTTCGTAGTCAATCTGGACTGTTCATTATAAGGTTGTAGATCTAACGGTAGTAGTTATGATAGGGTTTTTTTCTCTAGAAGGAAACCCTATTTTATGAGGGAATTGTATTGCAATTGTGTATGTGAGTGAATAGTGTATTCTGAGAGAGGGTTTTTTTCCCTAGAAAGCAACCCTTTTTTATGTATGAGGGAATTGTATTGTAGCTATGTGTGATAGCGAATATTGTATTATGAGAGATAAGACTGTGAGAGAAAGAAGAGGAAGTTACAGCGGGTATGTTGTAGGTTGTATATCTTCATTTACAAGATAATAATAAAGGAAGGACTTGGAAATTTCTCTGGTGGATGTAGCCCACACTGGGTGAACCACGTATATTTGTGTCTCTATTGTATTGTGTATCTTATGTGTTTTATTTCAGCATTTGTTTTATTTTATTGCTCCACGATCATGTTTTTATAACAATGGGTATCATAGTGAAAGGTAACTTGCGGGAAAAGAGGGCTCCTGGTTCGACTAGGAGCAATGGCAGAATATGGAAAGTTTAAGGTCGAGAAATTTAACGTCCAAAACTACCAGTTATGGAATATGTAAATGGAAGACTATCTATATCAAAAGGATATTTTCCTATTGTTGGGAGAAAAATCAAAGAAGTATGTGAGTATGAAGGATGAAGAATGGGAGATTCTTGAAAGAAAGGCATTGGAAACGATACAATTGTGTCTAGAAACGTCTGTGACTTTCAATATTTCAAAAAAAATGACAATGGATAATCTGATGAAGGCATTGGCTAAACTATATGGAAAACCCTCGGCCTCCAATAAGGTATTTCTAATGAAGTGATTATTTAATATGAAGATGTTTGAAGGTGGGTCTGTTGTCAACCATTTAAATGAATTTAATATAGTTACTAATCAACTAAGTTCTATAAAAGTGGACATTGATGATGAGGTTAGGGCTCTTCTAATATTGTGCTCATTCCTAGAAATTTGGAACAGCTTGGTCATGGTTGTAAGTAACTTTGTCTCTGGTTCAAACACTTTGAAATTTGATGATTTTGTTGGTGTTATCCTTAGCGAGGAAATGCGACGGAAAAGAACTGGTGAGACATCAAGTAATGCATTGACTATGGAGAACAGGGGAAGACAAGAGGAAAGAGGAAAGAACTTAGGGAACCGAAGGAATTCTAAGAAGGGGAGATCCAAATCCAGACTAGGAAAAATAGAGTGTTGGAATTGTAGGAAGAAAGGACATCTGAAAAAATATTGTAGAGCTCTAAATAAACAAAGAGATGGACAGCAGAAGAAAAATCAGGAAGCAAATGTAACAGGTGATGTGTTACAAGATGTTTTGATTCTTTCTTTAGATAATATTATTGAATCTTGGGTAGTAAAATCAGGGGCTTCATTTCATGTCACACCCCATAGGAAATATTTCCAAGATTATGTTCAAGGTGATTTTGGATAGGTTTATTTGGGTGATGATGAACCATGTCAAATTGTTGGAATTGGTAAGGTACAAATAAAGCAAAATAATGGAAACCAATGGTTACTAAAATAGGTGAGACATATACCAGATATGAGAAGAAATCTAATTTCAACAAGACAGTTGGAAAGTGAAGGTTGTATATCTACATTTACAGATAAGGCATGGAAGGTCACTAAAGGATCATTGGTAATAGAAAAATGAGAGAAGGTAGGTACATTGTATTTATGTACTAGTAATGTTGACTCTTCAATGTCTTTAGCTTCTACAGGTTTGGATACATCATTGTGACATCATAGGCTTGGACACATGAATGAGAAGGGGATGCAGATACTTCACAAAAGGAATGTGTTTCCATATCTTAAACAAGTTGATTTGGATTTATGTGAACACTATGTTTATGGAAAACAAAAGAGAGTCAGATTTCTCAGGGTTGGAAAAGAAAAGAAGAGTGAAAAGTTAGAGCTTGTTCATACAGATGTATGGGGACCAACTAAGGTATAATATCTTGGTGTCTCTTGTTATTATGTTACTTTTATTGATGATGCAAGTAGAAAAACTTGGGTTTATTGCATTCGACAAAAATCTATGTTTTTTAGACTTTTAAGAAATGGAAAGATTTGGTTGAGAATGAGACAGAAAAAAGGTTGAAGTTTCTCATATCAGACAATGGAGGTAAATAATGCGGCAAGGAGTTTAATTATTATCATTCATACCATGGGATGGTGGCATTCTAGAGGAGGCATGGACAGGTAAAAAGGTAAACTACTCATTTCTGAAGACTTTTGGTTGTGAAGCATTTGTCCATATTGATAAAGAAAATAAAACAAAGCTTGAGGAAAAATCCAATAAGTGTACCTTTATTGGATACGGTGTTAATGATTTTGGTTATCGCTTATGGGATTATGAAAATCATAAAATAATTAGGCGTAGAGATGTGGTATTCAATGAAAAGGTCATGTACAGATCAGTTGCATGGAAAGAAACGGGAAAAGGAAAACATATAATACATAGTGCTTGATGAAATCAAAGAAAATGAAATTCCAAAGGTACCAAAAAATCAAAATGTACAAC
>ML777220.1:842641-852825 GCA_009831015.1 Picea engelmannii | reverse complement strand
ATGGTGGATATGGAAATCCTTACTTTGACTCTTATATCTCCCTATGATGTTTTTTAATCTAAGAAAGCTTGAAAACTATCCCTAGATTGTGAACATACGAGCATGTATAGGCCCTTACAATGCTTTAAACTTCCTAAGTGAGTTACTCTATAAATTTGAAACTATCCTAAGATTGGGCACATGTGGGCATGTGTGGGCCCTTACAAGTCTTAGATTTAAGTTTCAAAATAATCTAAGAGGTATTGGCATCTCATAGATATTGGTTGATTTTATTTAAGGGAGATGAAGACTTGTTTAGGCAATCTCTTTTCTGATTTCCAAGATCACACTAGAGCACATGTATGGCCCTTACAATTATTTAAGCTTCCTAAGTGAGTTACTCTAGAAATTTGAAACTATCCTAAGATCGTGCACATGTGGGCATGTGTGAGCCCTTACAAGTCTTAGATTTAAGTTTCAAAATAAGCAAAGAGGCATTGGCCTCTCCTAGAGATTGGTTGATTTTCTTTAAGGGAGATGAAGAATTGTTTAGGAAATATCTTTTATGATTTCAAAGATCACACTAGGATGCGAGGAAAGAGCATACTCTAAGATTACTTAGATAAGTTTCTAGTCACAAATTAGTGTGATGACTTCGTAAAAGAAAAGCAGATACTAAAATTCACATGTTAAGCTTTAGGCCATCCATGTGGCAATTAAGGAAGTAAAATATGCAAAGGTTCTTTTTATCCTCCCTAAATATTTATGTGTGGTTTTAAGCTATGTATGCAAGAGTGGATCACCAAGCATTATTTTAATGGCTTTTACAACAGTGCATAATTGAAATCTAAACTACTTGGTGGAAGTGATTTCCCCAAGCCTTACAATTTAGCAAAAATAAGACCAGTGCATGACTAAACCAAAAACAGTCACGCACAAAGCGCAGAGTGCACGTTTGGATGGTTATGACAGAGTGCGCATGGGTGCAGACCGCGTGACTGTTTTCTCTAAACCCGTGCGCATGCAGAGAAGTTGGCGACACAATTTTTTGAACAATTTCACTCAATGTCGGATAAAATCGTGCTCTCTGAAGGTGAGGATAGGTCGGTTTTAACCCCTAAAAACACAAATGAGTGTGAAATAAAACTTTAATAACCTAATTGGCGAGGATTTTGATCCAAATCCCCAGTATGTTCCTCAATATGTTGGGTTCTTTTTGTCTCTTGGGTGAGCAAAAAGAGGTCCCTTAACTAGCTAGTTAGGCTAGCAAGACAGTACAATAGTTTGTTATTTGATTAGTGGCTCAACTAAGTAGAAAACAAGAAATGAACAACAAAGAAAATTAAACTAAACTAAGAATGTAACAACTAAAATTGATGCAATAAAGAGACAAAAGAAATAGCTACCAAATGAGACTAATATTTGAATCAATAACACCTTAGAGAAATATCGGAACTTATGAGTCGCCTCTTCCTCCTTGGGAAGGCTCTTGGGTACACAAATATAAATATTTCTCTCTTCTAACAATGGTTGAAAATGGAAATACAATGGTGAAGAATTAATAGTTGAACTTCTCAAGAGGAGAGAGGTGCAAGACTTGCTATGAATGCTCAAAGAGTTTTAGGAGAAATATGGCTTCTCAGAGACAAATTGAACAGCATAACAATACTCAAATTGATTCTTCTTTTTTTGCATGCAATGGCCCTTTATTTATAGGAGGATGGTAAGTTTTTTTCCAAACTAGTTTCAAATGTGAATGGGAGGCCTTTGGAGGTACCTCACATCCCTTTCAGTGATCCCAAGGTGGAATTTGGGGGTAATTTTGGGTATGGGGGAGATCCAGTCCATCCCAGAAGTGGTTGAGGCCCGATCAAAATCATCAATGTGTCATTTCCGCATCTGCATGGGTTTTCCATCTGTCAATCTTGCAGTCCGCGCACTATGCACATTGTACACTGTGTTAGACCGCATAGATGTGCACGCACTGAAAGTGTTGAATATGAACAGAGCTTCAGAACCACTTTTGTATAGTTTTGTGTTTATCTTTCCAAACTGACTGTAATCCTTCCATAATTATTGGTAGTATGTTGTGCTTGTGTTGATTGTTTCTTCATCCATTGTCTATGTTTGTGGTTATAAATTTTTCAGTAATAACAATAGGAACTAGGGGTTCTTCAAGATCATAAGCTAATTTTTCTCATGCTTCCATTGAACCTGCTACTTTTGTTGAAGCAGTTGTACATAAAGAATGGTAGGAAGTAATGTTTAATAAGTATGATTCAGTACTTGAAAATAGGACTTGGAACTTAGTTGATTGTCCACCTAATGTTAAACCCATATGTTGAAAATGGGTTTATCAAATCAAGTACAAGCCTAATGGTAAAATTGAAAAGTAAAAATCAATACTCATGGCTAAGGGTTTTGATCAACAGAAAGAAATTGATTTTGAGGAAAAAAATTCTCTAACATCTAAATGGAACACAATCAAAATGGTTATCAATTTGGTTGCTCAAAATGCTTGGAAATTACATAAAATGGATGTCAAAAGTTCCTTCTTGAATGGTGATATTAGAGAAGAAGTCTTCAAGACTCAACCACAAGGGTTTGAATTTAAAGGATAGGAACATAAATCATGCAAACTTGTAAATGATTTATATGGGTTGAAACAAGCTCCTCGTGCATGGTATGCAAAAATTGAGGCTTACCTACGAAAGGTGGGTTTTCAACGAAGTGAATCTGATGATATTTTGTATTTATGAATGAAATATAAGAACTTAGTGATACTTGTACTCTATGTTGATGACTTAATCATCATAGGAAATAATGAAGTTCACATCAAACAGGTTAAGGAAGAACTACAAGCAGAGTTCAAAATGGCATATTTAGGCACACTTCATTATTATCTTGGAGTTGAAGTAACTCAACATCCTAATCACATCTTCCTTATTCAAACTAAGTATTCCACTGATTTATTAAAGAAATTTGGCATGGAATATTGTAAACCTTCTCTTACCCCCATGTAGCAGAATTTGAAACTTTCAAAATTTGAAGGGGAGGAATTGGTAAACAGTACAAGGTACAGGAAATTGATTGGAAGTATCATTTATTTGACAAATACTTGACTAGATTTGTCATGTTCAGTCAGCATACTTTCAAAGTTTATGTAGGAACCAAGGGAAATTCACTGGAATTCAGTGAAAAGTGTACTGAGATACATTCAGGGTACAAAAGATTTTGGTTTTCTCTACAAGAAGAACAAAAATTTTATACTTGTTGGATATTTAGATGTCGATTTTGCAGGTGAAATTGATGATAGAACATCAATTTCAAGTTACTTAATGACTATGGATTTAGTGACAGTATATTGGAGTTGTAAAAAGTAGGAAACAGTTGTCAATTCTTTAGTAGAAGCAGATTACATATCATCTTGGGAAGCACCATGCGAGATTGTATGGCTACAAATATTTTTTTATAATCTTGGTGTAACTCAAAAATCAACAAAAAAATTATTGATTGATAGTCATTCAGCAATAAAAATGACCAAGAATCCAGTATTTCACTCAAAGCTTAAGCATGTCGACATCAAGTACCACTTCATCATAATCCTCATAATCCTAAAGTTTTATAGTTTAAGTATTTTCCTAGTTTAAATGTTTTTAGAAATTAGTTTATTCTAGATTTTTATGATAAGGATACCTAGATTCTATGTAAAGGACACATATCATACTCATGTGTTTATGTGATTGGTTGTTCTCCTAGAATTTAGTTTAGAGTTGAGATATATAAACAAGTTATTTCTTCAAGTGAGGTTAAGTAGGTTTTGAGTCCTCGCTTCTCTTTGTAATTCTATTTTCCTTATTAATAAAATTATGTGTTTGAGGATACTTTGTCAACATCAATGTCATCCTTTGGAATGACAAAAATCCTCCTCTAATGCAAGGTATCCACCAAGAAAGAAACATACCTTCATGTGTCGGCTAGATGAATAATTCACCAAGCCCCATAGGTCTCCAACACTCCAAGGAAGAATGTCCTGCAAGCATCCATACAAGGTCTAGAGACCAAGGGTAAACCACCTCCAATGGGAAAGTACATCACATAACACCAATGGTCAACCATACACTATGCATCCCACATTTCATGAAGTACCCCCAAACATGGTGCAAACACTTTCAAAGTTATCCCAAAAGATAAAAATGTATCCACTTGTAGTGAGGCAATTCACACAATGCACTTACATTGTGCATGATTAAAATGAGAACCACATCCTTAGCAAGCACCCATAAGAATTGCTAATTTCTAAATGAGATAAATCGAATAGCCTCTATGATCAAAGAGATTACTACACTAGATATAATAATATTTATTGCATTCCATGAATGATATTCTACATCAAGTTAAACTTCAATATTATAAAATAGCATTGGGCATATGATATATACTTCAAGAAAAAAGAATAATTGTAATAATTATCTTTATGCTACTTTTTAATGAATGGAGCAATCCAAAGTTTCAAAATATTTTGGTGTGTATTCATTTTGCAACTTATATTTAAGGGTTTTACAAGTTAGGGGATCCACAATCTATGTCAAGGTTCACACTTGTTGCTTCTTAGTCCATATATCAAAATAATTACATAAATAAATTTACAAAATGTTGTCAATGGAAATTATCCCTATTTATTAGATCAACATGTTGGCTTGTTCACACAACTCAGTATCTCAAGATGGACATCACAAAGTGGTTAATTCATTGGATACAAGTTTTGAATGTCATCATTGTTAACAACCACACTCTTATGGTAGTTGTTGATCGAGCATGCTATCATTTGGATATTTTGCTCGAAAGGTGGTCCTAATTATCCAAGGTAAGCTAAAATTGGATTCTTGCACATAGGTGCATGCTTTCAACTATTCAATAGATATTGTTGTAATTGCACTTATTGGTGCCTAGCAACAAATAAATGCTAAGTTTGAAACAATAATTATCTCTTGAGATTATCTTTATTAAGTTTTTGAAACAAGGTATGGCATCAATACATATCTAAATTTCATCTTGTGTTTCTTTTAATTTTATCCATTCCAAATTTACATTCATTTATTCAGGTCATTTTCTTCTTTGATGTTCCTTTCAACACCAAATTGCATCAAAGGGCATTGCAGTGTAGGCACAAAAACTAACATGGAAATAAAACCATAAGTAGTGTGTATACTTGAGATAATTGGACTAAAATCACAACACTTAGACAACCACTAATGCAATTCTATGGTATAAATTAAATAGAGGACTAAAAAAGGAGCTTACAAGTGCCTTTACAAAGTAGTGAGCATTGAACTAAAAAAGTGCACCTTAGTCTCAAAAGAGTATAAGAAGGAGATGATAGGGCTAAACCATTATACATATTAGTATCTATCCCAACATAGCTTTATATATAGGCATTAAGGTAGCTCAAATGCCTTTAGAATGTAATACACCTTCCCTAACTATGACACAATGATGATGCACACATAAACACAACCCAAAGGGACCTTTTGCATACAACTTAATCTAGGAAGTTTAATTCCCCACAAATAAATTGTTGGTTGTGGAGCACGATTATCTTCCTAATTCAGAGGTCTTGTTTCAGTCGCGTTTAGACCCCATTACTTGATGGGGGGTGTGGGGGTTTTCCCCCTCACATCTCTTTCCAGGGGGGTCTAGGGGGGCAACGATAAATTTTGTATCCCCCCTCTGGCGAAGGTTCAAGGGCAGCGCCCCCGAAGAGAATGTTTTGGGAAAATTTCCTTGTAAAATATTGTAATTTCGTAGTCAATCTGGACTGTTCATTATAAGGTTGTAGATCTAACGGTAGTAGTTATGATAGGGTTTTTTTCTCTAGAAGGAAACCCTATTTTATGAGGGAATTGTATTGCAATTGTGTATGTGAGTGAATAGTGTATTCTGAGAGAGGGTTTTTTTCCCTAGAAAGCAACCCTTTTTTATGTATGAGGGAATTGTATTGTAGCTATGTGTGATAGCGAATATTGTATTATGAGAGATAAGACTGTGAGAGAAAGAAGAGGAAGTTACAGCGGGTATGTTGTAGGTTGTATATCTTCATTTACAAGATAATAATAAAGGAAGGACTTGGAAATTTCTCTGGTGGATGTAGCCCACACTGGGTGAACCACGTATATTTGTGTCTCTATTGTATTGTGTATCTTATGTGTTTTATTTCAGCATTTGTTTTATTTTATTGCTCCACGATCATGTTTTTATAACAATGGGTATCATAGTGAAAGGTAACTTGCGGGAAAAGAGGGCTCCTGGTTCGACTAGGAGCAATGGCAGAATATGGAAAGTTTAAGGTCGAGAAATTTAACGTCCAAAACTACCAGTTATGGAATATGTAAATGGAAGACTATCTATATCAAAAGGATATTTTCCTA
Source organism: Picea engelmannii (assembly GCA_009831015.1). Classification (NCBI taxonomy): domain Eukaryota; kingdom Viridiplantae; phylum Streptophyta; class Pinopsida; order Pinales; family Pinaceae; genus Picea; species Picea engelmannii. The sequence goes on along the minus strand of ML777220.1, from coordinate 846,418 downwards.
TTGTTGGGAGAAAAATCAAAGAAGTATGTGAGTATGAAGGATGAAGAATGGGAGATTCTTGAAAGAAAGGCATTGGAAACGATACAATTGTGTCTAGAAACGTCTGTGACTTTCAATATTTCAAAAAAAATGACAATGGATAATCTGATGAAGGCATTGGCTAAACTATATGGAAAACCCTCGGCCTCCAATAAGGTATTTCTAATGAAGTGATTATTTAATATGAAGATGTTTGAAGGTGGGTCTGTTGTCAACCATTTAAATGAATTTAATATAGTTACTAATCAACTAAGTTCTATAAAAGTGGACATTGATGATGAGGTTAGGGCTCTTCTAATATTGTGCTCATTCCTAGAAATTTGGAACAGCTTGGTCATGGTTGTAAGTAACTTTGTCTCTGGTTCAAACACTTTGAAATTTGATGATTTTGTTGGTGTTATCCTTAGCGAGGAAATGCGACGGAAAAGAACTGGTGAGACATCAAGTAATGCATTGACTATGGAGAACAGGGGAAGACAAGAGGAAAGAGGAAAGAACTTAGGGAACCGAAGGAATTCTAAGAAGGGGAGATCCAAATCCAGACTAGGAAAAATAGAGTGTTGGAATTGTAGGAAGAAAGGACATCTGAAAAAATATTGTAGAGCTCTAAATAAACAAAGAGATGGACAGCAGAAGAAAAATCAGGAAGCAAATGTAACAGGTGATGTGTTACAAGATGTTTTGATTCTTTCTTTAGATAATATTATTGAATCTTGGGTAGTAAAATCAGGGGCTTCATTTCATGTCACACCCCATAGGAAATATTTCCAAGATTATGTTCAAGGTGATTTTGGATAGGTTTATTTGGGTGATGATGAACCATGTCAAATTGTTGGAATTGGTAAGGTACAAATAAAGCAAAATAATGGAAACCAATGGTTACTAAAATAGGTGAGACATATACCAGATATGAGAAGAAATCTAATTTCAACAAGACAGTTGGAAAGTGAAGGTTGTATATCTACATTTACAGATAAGGCATGGAAGGTCACTAAAGGATCATTGGTAATAGAAAAATGAGAGAAGGTAGGTACATTGTATTTATGTACTAGTAATGTTGACTCTTCAATGTCTTTAGCTTCTACAGGTTTGGATACATCATTGTGACATCATAGGCTTGGACACATGAATGAGAAGGGGATGCAGATACTTCACAAAAGGAATGTGTTTCCATATCTTAAACAAGTTGATTTGGATTTATGTGAACACTATGTTTATGGAAAACAAAAGAGAGTCAGATTTCTCAGGGTTGGAAAAGAAAAGAAGAGTGAAAAGTTAGAGCTTGTTCATACAGATGTATGGGGACCAACTAAGGTATAATATCTTGGTGTCTCTTGTTATTATGTTACTTTTATTGATGATGCAAGTAGAAAAACTTGGGTTTATTGCATTCGACAAAAATCTATGTTTTTTAGACTTTTAAGAAATGGAAAGATTTGGTTGAGAATGAGACAGAAAAAAGGTTGAAGTTTCTCATATCAGACAATGGAGGTAAATAATGCGGCAAGGAGTTTAATTATTATCATTCATACCATGGGATGGTGGCATTCTAGAGGAGGCATGGACAGGTAAAAAGGTAAACTACTCATTTCTGAAGACTTTTGGTTGTGAAGCATTTGTCCATATTGATAAAGAAAATAAAACAAAGCTTGAGGAAAAATCCAATAAGTGTACCTTTATTGGATACGGTGTTAATGATTTTGGTTATCGCTTATGGGATTATGAAAATCATAAAATAATTAGGCGTAGAGATGTGGTATTCAATGAAAAGGTCATGTACAGATCAGTTGCATGGAAAGAAACGGGAAAAGGAAAACATATAATACATAGTGCTTGATGAAATCAAAGAAAATGAAATTCCAAAGGTACCAAAAAATCAAAATGTACAACTATAGGAGAAGCAGGCACCTCAAAATCCTGCAAGTGTTGTTAGAAGATCTACCGGGTTAAGTAGACCCCCTAAACAATACTCTCCTTCATTGTACTATTTATTGTTGACTAACTCTAGTGAACCAGAAAGTAATGAAGAGGCAATGTAGGTAGACATTAAAAAGAAGTGGGAGCAAGGCATGAAAGAGGAAATGGACTCCTTGGTAAATAACCAGACTTAGGACTTGGTTCAGTTGCCTGCAGGAAAAATAACATTGCAGAATAAATGGGTTTACAGGTTGAAGGAAAAAGATGGAGCAAAAAAGTGGTACAAGGATAGACTTGTTGTAAAGGGGTTTGCACAAAAGAAGGGTATAGATTTTGATTAAATGTTTTCTCATGTTGTTAAAATGACTTCAATTAGGACTATTTTAAGTCTTGTGGCAATAGAATATTTGCATCTTGAACAATTAGATGTAAAAACATCTTTTCTCCATGGGGATTTGGAAGAACGGATTTATATGCAACAACCACAGGGGTATGAGGTCAGAAGGAAGGAAAATTTGGTATGAAATTTGAAGAAGAGCTTGTATGGCCTAAAGGAAGCTCCAAGGCAGTGGTATTTGAAGTTTGACAAGTTTATGACAGAACAAAGTTATACTAGATGTCATTTTGATCATTGTGTTTATTTTAAGAGGTTAGAAAATGGAAGTTATATTATCTTGGTATTGTATGTAGATGTCATGCTTGTTGTAGGGACATGCAGGATATAAATGTTCTCAAAAAGAAATTAGTTAATTCATTTGCAATGAAGGACTTGGTTGCTGCAAAGAAAATCCTTGGTATGAGAATAACAAGAGACAGGAAAAATCGCAAATTGATATTGTCTCGGGGTGAGTACTTAGAGAAGGTGTTAGAGAGGTTTAGAATGCAGAATGCAAAACTAGTTAGTACACCTTTGGCCAGACATTTCAAATTAAACAAGGAAATGTGTCCCAAGACACGGGAGCGGATAGAATACATGTTTAGGGTCCCTTATTCATCAGCAGTTGGCAGCTTGATGTATGTTATGGTGTGCACAAGACCAGATATTGCACATGTAGTGGGAGTTGTGAGCAGGTATATGAACAATCCAGGTAAAGAACATTGGGGGAAGTAAAATGGATTCTTGGGTATTTGAGAGGTATTGCTACTCATGCATTATGTTTTGGAGGTTCAAACATTCTTCTACATGGATATGTTGATTCAGATATGGAAGGTCATGAAGATAGCAGGAGAAGCACCATAGGATATGTTTCTACTGTAGGTGGAACAAAAATAAGTTAGATTTCGAAACTACAAAAATTTGTTGCACTTTCAACAATAGAAGAAGAGTATGTTGTTGCTACATAGGCTAGTAAAGAGGTGATTTGGTTACAAAGTTTTATGGAGGAATTGGGAAAGAAGCGGGGGAATAGAAGGTTCTACTGTGACTTCCAGAGTGCCATTCATCTTGCAAAGAACTCAGCCTTCCATTCTAATACTAAGCATATACAACTCATGTACCATTTCATACGATATGTTTTGGAAGATGGACAATTGAAATTGGAAAAGATGCATACTAGACAGAATCCTACAATGTTAACAAAGGTAGTAACTAGGGAGAAAATGAGTTTCTACTCAGTTTTAGTTGGCCTTCAAGCATGAAGGTAAAGATGATAAATTTGTGAGGTATAAGGTGGGTCCAAGGTGGATCATAGTCCAATAGGTATAGCAGCAATTGAGTTGGTGTGATCAATATCCAAGTGGGATATTGTTGGTTATGGAGCCTGATTATCTTCATGATTCAGAGGTATTTTTTAAGTCATGTTTGGACCACATTACCTGACA
>ML777220.1:809552-842619 GCA_009831015.1 Picea engelmannii | reverse complement strand
GGGGTGGGGGGAGGCGAGAAATTTTGAAGCCCCCCCCCCCCTGGAAAGGGTTCAGGGGTTGTGCCCCCGAAGAGAAATTTCTTGGAAAATTGCTTTGTAAAATATTGTGATTTTGTATTCAATATGGATCGTTCATTATGAGGTCACAGATCTGACGGTATAATTTAATGTTAGGGTTTTTTTTCCTAGAAGGAAACCCTATTTTATGAGGGAATTGTATTGTGGCTATGTATGTGAGTGAATATTTTATTTTGAGAGAGGAGACTATGAGAGAAAGAAGAGGAAGTTACAGAGGGTATGTTGTAGGTTGCATCCCTTCATTTGCAAGATAATAATAAAGGAAGGAACTGGTGATTTCTCTGGTGTACATAGCCCACATTGGGTGAACCATCTATATCTGTGTCTCTATTGTATTGTGTATATTTTTTGTTTTATTTCCACATTTTTTTTATTGTATTGCTTTGTGATCTTGTTTTTCTAACATAAACTAGCAAAGGGTGCATCCTCATCAAAGGGGCATTCAATACCGATGATTAGGCACGTCCTTAACTAGAGGGAGTGTTTGCATTGAGTTGTAGGGCTTCACTTTAAGTGCATTTGTGAATTCTTACAAGAGGGGATTTTTTTTCTTACCAAGTCTAGAGGTTTTCACCCATTTCCCATGTATTTTGATTACTAGTGCAACATACCCATATCTTGATACCTCAAGAAATCAAATTCTCTAAATAAGTTAAAATTGGATACCAAATTTAAATAAAAACAAGTAGTCTAACACAAGCACATGCACAATCAAGAAACCACATTAAACATTACAGGTTCATGCAATGCACAACATTAAAAAGATGGTAAATAACACAACATAAATGTATACATAGATAACTAAGAACTTATCTTTAAAAGAATGTTACATCAACTAGCTATAGACATCAAACATTCCACCCAACCATAGACCCCGTTGCTCTATCTCTCTCAATAGAAATTCAGCCCAGAGTTGGGGCTATGAATCCACAAGGATGGGTGCCTAGGATAATTATAAGTCTCACACACCAACCCAACTATCAATCTATTACAAATTGTTCTCTCTCTCTCTCTCTCTCTCTCTCTCTCTCTCTCTCTCTGCAATTCCAATTTTCTATCTCTCTTTCCCCCTCAACCTGCACAACCCAAATAAAGGACGTATCTTCTCTACGAAGTAATCCCTCGGGTTATTCCCTTCCTCTCCAGGGATATAGCACAAACAAACTAGGAAATATCAGTATTGGAAACTCAAGAGAATATCAATTATGAACAGTTATCCTCAGCTTCCATCATTCTCATGCATGCAGAGATCAGTTTCCATTGCTAGTATAACAGATAAGCTCTTACAGCCAACTAGCATCAGATCTCTACTTCCAACACTTTGTTCCCATGCAAAACCAATAACAAGAATGAATGAGGAATGATTGGGGAACCCCTCAACAACCAAAATTAAGGTTTATATATTTGCATGAAATAATGCACCACATGGTTTTCCCAAGAAACCCACATAACCACTTTCCTAACTAACTCAAAGGATAGGAATATAATAATGTAATTTATCTTATTCCCTTTATCCCCCTCTCTTGTAGAATCATAGCCCCTATGACTCTATCATTATTCGTCTACAGTCGGTAATGCATTTTTTTATTAATATTCAAAGTTATTACATTGCTAGGCTCTCAAATATTTCATCATATACAAACATACATTGTTAATATGGGGATAAAAACTAGGGTATAAGATTCTCCTCCCCCTTATCTTTACATTGTTCTTAGTGCACATCACCTTGCAAGTGTACATGTATACAAAATTTTCAAATAAAAATTCAAAAATAATTGTGGGTATGCCTCATGCATTGCATCTTCCATCTCCCATGTCGCTTCTTCATGGTTGTAACAAGTTCATCAGACCATTACCTACCCTATGGCTTTGTTCCTAATCACCATGACCTTTATGTCCAATATACGCATTGGTTGTACCTAGAAGTCTCCTTTTGGTTCCACCTTAGTCAAAGTCCAATCAATGACATGGTTAGTATAATGCACATATGTTTTTAGCAAAGATACATGAAATACATTATGCACATTCATGGAAGCAATAAATGCAAGCATGTATGCAATTGGTCCTATTTTGTCCAATATCTCAAATGGACCACAGAATTTGGCTATCAACTTGGTACAGTTGCCCAACTTTAGTGAAATTTTATTGGGCTTCACTTTAAAAAATACATGCTCTCCCACTTTAAATTCTTTGGTTGTTCTATTTTTATCTGCATAATTGTTTTGCCTATCTTGTGCTTCTTTCAAATTATACTTATTTGTAACCATATTCTCTACCATCTCCTTGAGAAATTTTGGTCCAAGTACTACTTTGTCTGTTGGATTATCCCAGCTCACCGGAGTATTGAATTTTCTACCATATAGATATTCAAATGGACTCATTCTCAATGAATCTTGATACCCATTGTTGTAGGTATACTCAACTAAATGCATATAATCCTCCCACTTGGATGGATTTTCCACCACATACATTCTTAACATGCCTTCAATCACTTCATTCACTCTCTCTATCTACCCATCAATATGTGGATGATATGTTGTGATAAATTCAAATTTCTACCAAATCCTTCAAATAATCCTCTCCAAAATTTTGAGGTAAACTTTGGATCCATATCTGAAATAATTGCTTTAGGTACTCCATGCAACCTAGTAATTTCTTTCATATAAATTTATGCAATATTAGTTGTTTTATGACTCAGCTTCACTGGAATAAAATGGGCAACATTTGTCGACTTATCCACTACCACCAATATTGAATCATGTTGCATTTTTGTCATGGGAAACTTCGTGATAAAATCAATGGTTGGCTCTTCTCATTTCCACTATAGAATTAGAAATGGTTGTAGCAAACATGTTGGGTGTCTATGCTTTCTGTTCACTTTGGCATTCCATGCACCTGGCTATGTAATTAGCCACACAATTTTTCATTCCTAGCCAAAAGCATTGGCCTCTTATTGTTGCAATTATTTTCTGGTAACTAGGATGCCTAGCATATGGAACATTATGCATTTCTTTTAACACCATTCCTTGATTCCAGAAAATTCAGAACATACACTTTATTTTTATGCATGGGTATTCCATTTTCTTCTAGCTTATACTCTTTAAATTTTTGTTGTACATCTTCTTGTTGCAATCCTTCTTTTTCTTGTAGGTAATGCTAATATATAGCAACAAACTCTAAAAATTTTCTCTTGAATATTCTTTGTGTGCTAATGGTTGTAGCATGCATGATGTGTACCATTCTTTTGAATGCATCAACAAATTTATTCTCTTTTCCTTTGATATGATTGATGTTAAATTCATACTCACATAAAAATTCCAACCATCTTGTTTTCCTGAAATTTAAAGTTGGTTGCTCAAACAAATATTCCATATCATTGTGGCTTGTCCTCAATTCAAATTTCTTCCCCATTAAGTAATGCCTCCATATTTTCAATGCATGTACTATGGAAGTTAACTCTAAGTCATGTGTTGACATAATTACTTTTGTGTTCTATAAACTTTCTAGACTCATAACTAATGGCATGTCCATTCTAAGTAAGGACTCCACCAAGTATTTTGCATGCATCTGTGCATACCACAAAATTTTCATTTGAATTTGCAATCTTCAAAATATATGCATCGATAAGTAACTCCTTCAATAATTGAAAACTTTCCTCAAACTTTGTTGTCCATTAAAATTTAGTTCTCTTCTTTTGTAAAGAAGTGGTGGGATAAGCAATCTTGGAGAATCCTTTTATAAACTTCATATTGTATCCAAATAATCCCATCAAAGATCTGAACTCTGACACATTATTTGGTGTTGTTGATCCCATAATGGATTTAATCATCTATGGATTCACTACAATTCCTTTCTCTAAAATTATGTGCCCCAAATAGTGGATCTACTCTTAATAAAAAGAGCACTTGGTCAGCTTCGCATATAGTTGATTCTCCCTTAACACTTGTAGCACCAATATCAAATGTTGTTCATGTTCTTCTTCTGACTTAGTATATATAAGTATCTCATCTAAGAATACATTGACAAACGTATCCAAATAGTTTATGAATATGCCATTGGTCAGTCTAAATGGCACCACTACAAATTCATAATGCTCATACGTAATTCTAAAAGTTTGTTAGGATATTTAGACACTTAGGAGTTAGTTAAGATCAACTTGGTCTAATGTGTCATTAGGTTAAAGTGTGTTTCTTAGTGTGTTTCTTTAGTATACATTCGCAATCCAACTATCATGATATGTTCTAGACATAAAGTGATCCTATGACTCATATTCTCCTCGATATTAATGGCTACATCGATCTGTGGATTAGCACCAAATTGGTACATGGTCTCTATTTAAATAGCATGGAGGGTCATTTGTTGATGATTGATTGTGAGAAACTCTATTGTAATATTTTACTTCTACATTAACAAATTTTCTAAAGTGGCCATGTTGGTTGGGATCATGGATGTTTCTCCATTAGGGTTTTACCACATAAAAACATCGGTGTGTTGATGTATGTTTCAGTTGTAAGTGGTTACTAAAGGTGTTCATCCTTTTATAAATACCATATGTTGTTGAACATGGTATCAAAGCCTGTTTGAAGACCCACTCTCAATGTAGATTGATATCTTAAAGTCGTGTTGTCACATATCTAGTTTCTACTATTTTCGTTCATTTTTTGGCCAAGAGGATTATTTTATTGCAATCGGATCATTCATTTCAGTTAGAAATGTTTTTTGGTTTACTAAAAAAACATTTATGTTTGCCTAAGATACGGATATTTTAGTGAGATCCAGAGGTATAAATCCCGAATAAGCCCTTTAAAAAAAAATACAAAGATAATATTTATGTTTTATGTTTTAGTTTTTGGGTTCCTAATCTTTCTAGTTTGTGTATGCTCTTTTCCCTGCACTATGTGCGATCTCAAAAAATTAGAAATAGAACAGAAAATGTTTTGTTGCATGTGTATGCTCTTTGTCGTGCGCTCTGTGTGATCTCGGTAAATCCGAAACAAAGAGAAAACTTGTATTTTCTAAGTAAGCTAACCGAAATCTAACCCCTTGTTATTGTCGATAAGCGAATTTATTTTTCTGTGAACCCGTGAAAAAAAAAAATTGAGTATGCACTTCAAGGTCGTCTTCAACAACAACCCTCTCCTCCTCCATCCTCCTTCTTAAGATTATAATGTGTTTTTCACTAGCTCACTTGGTTGAAAGTTGCTTTATTAAGTAAGAGGTCATGAGTTCAAGTCTCTTTTTTCTTACTTTTTTGAAAAAAATTATGCATTCATTGTAAAGTGAATTTCACTTAATTTATAAAAGTGGATCAATATAAGCATCTTTAATATTCTTTTTAGTTACTCCTTTTTGCATGCATCTTTAATTTACAAAGTAACTTCAATATCAAAGTGATTCCCACTTATTCTATAAAAGTGGGTCACTTGATAAGTAACTTATTTAAAAGATAGCTTATGGACAAAGTTAGACAAGGAGGAGCATCACCACATGGACCAAATTGTACTTTCCATGTGGCTCTTCGGTTACCATTTATGCCTTTTTCAAAAGGAAATAACTTTAACATCCGAAGTCTATTTTCAGTGCCATTTTTTTAAACAACCTATTTTTTCGAGAGCTTTCCATCCAGGCCAACAGTTTTAGATTTTAAATCTATGGTCTCTTTTGTTTACCAATACCAACTACTTCTCATGGAAATCCCATATGGAATATGTACTAAGAAGTAAATGATTGTACTGGGTTACCTTGGGGAAAGAACAAGAACCCACTGATGATGAAAATAAAGTAAAATGGGATAATAAGAATGACAAAGCACGTAGACTAATCAGAATGTCCATCTTTCATGATTTAAGGTTTCACCCTCAAGGAATTAATGCCCCCAATGAATCTTGGGAAAATATTCGAGCTATGTTTGGTAAACAAAATATTATTTGAGCCCACCAGTTAGAAAATCAGTTAATGACTTTAAGTCCCAAAGATTTTTCTTGCATTGAAGATTATTTATCTAAATTCAAAACACTTAGACTTTTATGTATAGACTGCAACATAGATCTGAAGGAAGACCGATGCATATATGTTATTCTTGCTAAGCTTAATAGTGCATATTTTGTCTTTGTATCTACCTTTTATGCCACCAGAGAAGCTCTATGGATTTCTTATAAGGAAATCACTCTTGAGTCTTTTATGATGCTATGATTCAAGAGAAAGATAATCTTGTGCAACTTGGATTAATCATCACTGCAGGTACATCCAACAAAGCTTAAGTGGCCCAGCAGAAAGATAAATCCAAAAATCCCAAGAAGAAACATCCTCACCACAACAACAGAAAAAACAAAGGTCCAAAACCCTCCCATCCTACTTCTACTCCTAATGGTGACAATGGATATGTTGATGTTTTGGTAGCTGCGGGAGGATATTTCCCTCCTAGATGAACTTTCTTAGATTCGGAGAAGATTCTGGAAGCAAGATATCCATTGGATAGATGTTGAAATACCCTAGAAGAGAAGTCGACCCAGAAGAATAAAGTATAATGAAAAGACACCTTCCTAGAAAAGAAGTCAGCCCAGCTAGAAGGATGGGAAGACTATAAATAAGGAGGCGCCTTATATCATTTTTTCACTCACTCACACTCTCCTAGCTACACAGAAGCAAGGCGCAAGTTTGGAGGAGGTGACGCAGTAGCTGCAATTGCACAATTTATTCTTGCTCAGTCTTTTGGTATCTCTCTCTTGTGCACTACTTCTTGAGGATGTGTGCTACCTTTGTATGGTGTTGTTGCTGCAACTGGGGTGGTATTTCTAGTTAAGCTAACACTTGTGCTATGTTTTATTTGATTGGACTTGCTTTGTGAATGAAATATATCTAAGAAAGGTTGTTGGGTTTTTCCCCCATTTGGAGTTTTCCCAAGATAAATCTCATGTGTTCATTTATGTATCTTGTTTATGTTGCTACTGCTCAGTACATGATATAAATGTTAATGGTAACGAATTAAAAGAACACTAGTAACACTAATTCTCTATAAATAAGGAAAATCCAACATGGTATCAGAGTTGGTTACCTTCATAACAGTTTGACCATTGGAAGGAAGATCGCTACAACAGCACCTTACAGCTGCAATACTTTTTTAAGCTCGTTGAGCACTATCCCAAGAAATTTGGAAATAATTCCTTCACAGAGTAGTGTGCCCTAACCTAGCACACCCTTTGAAACCCTCAACGTGCATTTTGGTGAAGTTTCAAAAATTGAGGTTTTTCAGTGTTAGGGTTTCTACCAGCGAAAATGTCAACCAGTATGAGAGTTGAGGATAGATTGGATGGAATAGACAACTTCAGATCCTGGAAGAATAGAATACGACTCATTCTAGAATGGAATGAATTATTGGATCATGTCAAGAAGATGCTTCCATAACCCGAAGACAAAGAATCAAAGGCAAAGTTCAAGAAGAATGAGGTCAAGGCCAAGAGGATCTTGACAGACTCAATCATAGATCACTTGATACCCAATGTATCAGAACTAAAGACTACAAAGGAAATTTGTGATGCCCTAACTAGACTCAATGAAAGCAAGAACATTGTTTGGAAGCTTACCCTACGGCATCAACTCGTAAATGTGACTATGAACAAGTCAGAGATGATACTCAACTTCTTTACAAGGATCTAACATATCCAGTTAACAGCCATTGGAGATACAATAGAATATGTTGAACTAGTAACCACTACGCTAAATGGCTTCCCTCCCTCTTGGGACCCATTTTTCCAAGGAATTTTTGCAAGAAGGAAGTTACCCAAGTTTGAAAATTTATGGGCGGACTGATCTCAAGAGGAATCTAGATTGATGTCCAAGAAACAAAAGGTAGATGATGAGGAAAACCAAGCACTTGCAGAACAAGTGAAGAAGAGAAAGGAAAGAGAAGAAGGCAGTCCAAGGATGTCTAAGAAGCCTTGTCATAAGAGGGATGTGTCAAAGGTTCAATGCTTCAATTGCAGGAAGATAGGACATTATGCCGCACAATGTCCTCACAAACGTGAGAAAGAAAAGGAGAAGAATAAACACCATGCACATACAGCAAAATCCGAAGAGCACTCAAAGGCATCAAAGGATGAAGAATTTGTATTTTAGACAATGGTTTTTTCATATGAATGATAGAAGGAAACTCAAGCAAGATAACAACACCAGACTCCAGGTTTTCATATCAAGTTTGATATTTTATATTTTTGTTGCTTAAGAAAGTATTGTACCTAGGATAGCAGCCTTTACAGCTTTATTATTTTCTATTGCTATCAAATGTTTAGGTACACCTAAATATTGTCGGTACAATTACCATTAAGAAAATTCTCATTGTTAATGATATACTTATCTGCAATATGAAATTCATCTCCTTTAGGAGATGTTCTTGATTACTAATTGTTCCATGGAGGTTACCATGGAAATGTTGTTCTTGTCTCTTGTTCTGGGCAAGTCACAAGAGATAGCCCTAAGAAGGATCTGTGTTAACGGTTACAAGAGGAAACTATTTAGACAGTCTCTAGTTGAGACATATAACTGTGTACACGAACGTAGACACCATATGAAGTATAAGATGAAGAAGAGTATCTCTTATGGAGATTTATTGTAAGGAGTAGAAGGCTCCAAATATGACCATATAGTTAAATTCACCACTCTTCAGATCATCAAGAAGAGTCAATAGTGCCAGAAGAGCCTACCTAGAAATGATGGAGTAAACAAGCATGTTCTCATATAGATACATGGCATTAATAAGCCATACTATGAAGAGAAGAAGATGATGCCACTAGTGGTGAGGTAGGCGGCCCCACCAAGTACCAGCTCAGAAGGAGCTAGATTTCAGAGGGAGTCAACCCTTAGGATCCAGTACGGAGGAGCAACCTCCCAGCATAGTCCATAAGAGATCAAACTTCAGAAGAAGTCAACAGATGCAGCATAAGCAGGTGGCTCTGGAGATCGTATAGACTCAAAGGGAGTCAAGCTTCAGAGGGAGCATGCATATTCAGAGAGAGTCGGTGGCTTAGAGACTTTCATTTAGAAATCATTCATTCTCAGACTCAGATAGGAGAGAGAGACATCTTCCAAGACTGATAGACAGGTTCCATGAGTTGAGGAGGCTAGATCGAAGCTTCAGAGGATTATAGGAGATGTGATATTTTCTAGGAGAATTCCCTTGTCACAATAGACCTTGATGCAGTAACAGAGGAGGCAGCCAGTCACAAGGACTTGGATATAGATTTTGCCTCAATTCCAAAAACCCCACATGTTTTCCAGCTATGTGGCACTGATGAACAGCATCATTGATTCAAAGCCTTCTACCATTGAAGAAGTTTTTGAGAAGCAGGAATGGAAGGATGACATGATGGAGGAGTATCAGTCCATCATGAAGAATGATGTGTGATAGGTGGTTTTGAAACCAGAAGGGAAGTCAGTAGTGACTTCCAAGTTGATCTACAATATCAAGCATGATGCAGATGAGAGCATAGAGATGTACAAATCTTGATTTGTGGCCAGAGGATTCTCTCAACAAGAGGGAGAATATTATGACAAGACACTTGCTCCAGTAGCCAGAAGAAGTGTAAATAGAGAAACCACAAGAAACATGAGGAGGAGTATCATGTCTGTAGATTGAAGAAGGCTTTGTACAGGCCTGAGAAGGAACCCAGGACATGATATGCTAGATCAAACAGTTATTTGATGGTTTCCCATTGATCCTACATGTGGATGACCTATTTCTGACAAGAGATGAGAATCTCATAATTGGGTGCAAGAGGGAGCTCGCTTCAGAGTTTGAGATGAAGGATCTAGGTCTGATGCATTACTTTTGGGGATTGGAAGTGTGGCAGAGATCAGATGATATTTTCCTTAGCCAAGGAAAATATATTGTTGAGATTCTACAGAGATTCAGGATGATGGACTGCAAGTCCATGACCACACTCATGATGAAAAATCTAAAGCTCTTGAGTGACAAATCTTCAGATTTGGTGGATCTCACGATGTATAAACAGTCGATTGGATCCTTGATGTACATGGTTAACACTAGAACAAACATATTGTTTTTAGTGAATACCTTGAGTCAAAACATGGTTGAACCTTGACCTGTACATTAGATGGCAACAAAGCATATGTTGAGGTACCTTATGTTGGATTACTAAGAGGGGGGGTGAATCAGTAATAGAGCAATTTAATCATATTTAACCATATAATACAAGTGTTATATCAATGCAAAATTATCATCCAATAACTAAAGAGTAAATAAGCAATGAACAAATGAACAATCATACACATACACAGTACACCAGTGTTTTACATGGAAATCCAAAGCGGGAGAAAACCACATAATGTTTTTTCTTATATTTCTTGAAGAATTACATTCATTGGAAGCACCAAATTCCTTTGTTTTCCAGCTGCAAATGGAAGGAAGCTCCAAGCCCCTTGTTTCTCAGGCTATAACCTGAAGGAAAATCCAAATCCCCTATTCTCTGGCTACAACCCCCTATGTTCTTCGGCTATAACCGGAAGGTGGATACAACCACCTGTCCTTGCCCCGTCGAACCGCCTTGAAGTAGAAGTAGAATGATGGAACCATTGTCACACTATCACTGTGAGATATATTGTTGTAAACATGTACCAATAAACCTGAACTATGCATCAACCTGTACCTCAACCTGTAATCAACATGTACCATAAACAAGTGCATCAACCATGCACCAACCTGTAACATAAACAAGTGCATCAACCATGCACCAACTTGTACCAAACAACCTGTAATCAACATGTACCATAAACAAGTGCATCCAACCATGTACCAAGTATGTATCAAGCATGTTTCAACTACTCATCAACTATGACTCATCAATCTATACCAATATCATCAACTATACACCTCATATATGTGCCAACTCATCAACTACTTGTCTCAACCATGTACCCAACATGTACCTTAACCAAAAGCCCTTATCAATTTAATCATCAAAATATGATTTGTAACTCTGTAATAGACCTAGTGTATATGATTACATACTTGCAAACCTTCCTTAACTTTCACAACAAGAGACTAGCATTTTCATCAAACTTTTATTTAGTCTCACATAACTAGTTTGGGATTAGTCAACAACCCTAACTTGAAATAATCATAACTATGTACCTGTAATGACTAAGGCTCTGAAAATTATACAAAATGTTCTTTAGTGTGTTTTATGCAATTCCTCCAAGTTTCACTACTTGGAACTTCTCAGAAAAGGATTTATAGTAAAAATGGCATACCTTGTTAAATTTTGGCTTATTCTAGAGAATGACCTTATAGAGAGTTCCCCACACGAAATATTTGTGGAATCAATATGAAAATGTTACATAGTATACTACAGACTATACTCTAATCAACACATTTGATCTTACTGAATTTGGATCTGTTATGAAGAAGTTATGACGTTTTTACCCAAAACACTTGTTTTAGACTAGTTTCAGGACTAGCCACAAACCCTATTTTCCATGGAGTGTAAATCCAAAAATACAACAACCCATAAGCTGAATGTTTTACTACATATACTTGGATATGTTTCCTCAATGGCATATCAATTTCATTGTCTGAATCATTCTAGAAAAAAAGTTATTGCGAAAATGGTGAGATGACCTATAAATAACATACCTTAGAAAGCATCATCAAAAGAATTTATCCTCCCTTGAATTCTAACCTTTTTTTCTTCACCTTCCCTCTAAAATTCGACTTAGATATCTTTTGTTTACCTCATTCACCTATAGATATTCAATATGTTCAAGTGTGATATAAAATGAGAGAGCTTTGCCTCTTATTTATACTCTCCATCTTCTAGGTCACTTAACCCATTTCTAGGTCACTTAACCTATTTTCCTCATTTTTAGGGTTAACCACTTTCCATAATTAGAAATTTCTCCATTACTTTATCATTTAAATATTCCTCCTTGACTTTGTCACCTCACTTTATCATTTAAATAATCTTCTTTATTTTTTCACTTCACTTTATTATTTAAATAATCATTCTTGACTTTGACACTTTACTTTATCATTTAAACAATAATTTCGTCTTTGCAAGCTCTTTGACTTCTTTGACCTTTTGGGGCTTCAAGCCAACATATGAGGATCCTCCAACTTCGTAAGGCCATAACTCTCAAACCGTGAGGAGTTATGTGACATTCCACACACCAGAAATGGCATGACATGTACTATCCATATAGAATAGTATCACCTTCAAATATATTAAAACTCGTACCATTATACATAAAACAACCTTGGGTCCATTACCCAAACCTTTATGCTACCAGAATTTTCTACCCAACTTTATTCAAGGGTTGACATCAATGACAACCAACCCTAATCAACAATATCTCCCTTTGGCATTGATGGAAACACTATGATGCAATACTGAAATCATATCACTCATGCACCCCTGGAACCATGCTTTTGTCCTCTATATCTCTATGACCATTGCTCCCCCTAGAATCATGCCTCTGTCATGTGCATCTGATAAATATCTCCCCCTTTGTCATCAATGGAAAAGGTATATTTCCATCTGGAGCTTCTCCCCCTTACTAGATTGTCCTCTTTATGGTGGTTCCTCGTGTACATCTAAGACATATAAGATAAGCATTCAAAAGCATTCATTTTGGAGTAGAAATAACTCTGAGTCTCTTGCGAAGATACTCAAAGGATTCCCGTGGAAGTGGTGTTGTAAAGATGCCTGCCACTTGTTCTTTTGTTCCCACATACTCAACTCTGATGTTATTTTCTGCAACCTGTTCCCATAGAAAGTGATACTTGATTGGAATGTGTTTCATCTTGGAGTGCATCACTGGGTTCTTTGAGATACTGATGGTGCTTGTATTATCACAATAGATTGGAATGGGCTCATCATACTCAACCTATATATATTTCAAAGTATGTTTCATCCAAAGAACCTGTGTACAACATGATGTTGCTGCAATATACTTTGTCTCGGTTGTAGATAGAGATATTGATTATTATTTCTTGCTTATCCATTATACTAAACACTCACCCAAGTAGAACGTTGCTCCATTGGTGCTTCGTCGGTCATCAATACAACCTTCCCAATCTGCATCTGTGTAGGCAATAAGAGATAGATCTTTTCCTTTTGGATACCATAATCCAAATTCTTTTGTTCCTTTGAGATATCTGAAAATTCTCTTCACTGCTAATACATGTGATTCCTTTGGTGTTGCTTGAAATCGTGCCACCTGTCCAGCTGCCTACATTACATCTGGTCTGGATGTTGTCACATATAGTAGGATACCAATCATTGACATGTATTGCCTCTAATCTGTAGACTTTGAATCATCATCTTTGTTTAACTTGCAATTGGTTTGCATGGGAGTGATAATTGGTTTGCAATATTCCATTCTGAACCTCTTTAGCATTTCTCTGATATAATTGGTTTGAGAAATAAAAATTCCTTGGTTGCTTTAACATATCTGAAGTTCCAGAAAGAAGGATAGTTCTTCAAGTAATGACATTTCAAATTCATCCTGCATATCCTTTGCAAATTTCTGGCTTAACATGTCATCATGACTACCAAAAATAATATCATCAACATAAACTTCAATTAATAAAATATTACCTTGACTTACCTTGATGTATAGGTTGTTGTCTGCACTTCCTTTTTTGAACCATGTCTGTTGTATATATTTATCCAGTCTAGAGTACCATGTTCTAGGAGCTTGTTTTAGACCATACAGGGCCTTCTTTAATTTGCACACATAGTTTGCATTCTCTAACAACTGAAATCTTTCTCGTTGTTCAATGTAGACTTCTTCTTCAAGTTCCCCATTCAGAAAAATTGATTTTATGTCCATCTGATACACTTTAATATTTTTGGAGCATGCATAAGCTAAAAGAAATTGGATTGTTTCCATTCTGGCAATTGGGGCAAATGTTTGTTCAAAGTCGATTCCTTCAACCTGTGCATATCATTTACATACCAATCTAGTTTTGTTCCTTGTAACATGTCTTTCTTCGTTCAATTTATTCTATACCCACTTTGTGTTGATCACATTCTTATCCTTTGGTCTTGGAACCAATTCCCAAGTGTCATTTTTTTCTATTTGATCCAATTATTCATCCATGGCCTTGTTCCAAAATTCATCCTTGCTAGCCTCTTCAAAATAGGTTGGTTCAATCGTAGATGTGAGTACTAGGTTTGTTTGTTGTGGTGAATGGATTTTTCTTCCAGTCTCAACTCCTGCATCTTTGTTTCTGATAATTTGATCTGAAAGATGATTCTTCTGTACTCGTCTGCTAGGTTTATTTGGAGGCACTTGCTAAACTTTCTCTTCTACTTCTGTCAGATTCTCTTCATCTTCCTCTTCAACTTCCTTTTCATCTTCTGCTTCTTCTTCGAAAATTTATTCCATTGATTCATTTTCTTCTTTCTTTGATTATGGTCTACTTGTTTCATCAATTGCTACGTTGATGCTTTCTACAACTTTGTTCAATATTAGATTGTAACATTTGTATGCTTTCATTATACTTGAGTAACCAACAAGTACTCATTTTTCCACACGAGAGTCAAATTTTATCATTTTTCCATCTTCTCTTTTGATGTAGCATCTGCTTCCAAAAACTCTGAAGTGCTTCACATTTATTGGTCTTCCTTTCCATAGCTCGTAGGGAGTTTTGCCAGTGTTATTTCCAAGCATTACTCTGTTTTGAATGTGAACTTTTGCATGCACTACCTGTTTCCAAAATATATCTGTCAATTTGGAATCCATTAGCATTGTTCGAGTCATTTCTTGTATTGTCTTGTTCTTTCTTTCAACAACTCCATTATATTAAAGTGTTCTTCCAACAGAGAATTGTTTTTTTATTTCATGACTACTGCAGTAGTCCATAAATTCCTTTGAAGTGAACTCTTCTCCATTATCAGATCTCAAGCATTTGATTTTTTAATCCATTTCATTTTCAACCATTTCCTTGTAGATCTTGAACTTTTCAAAAGATTCTAATTTATTCTTGAGAAAGCAAACTGCAATCATTCTTGTATAATCATCAACTAATAACATAAAGTATTTCTCACCTTTTAAACCCTTTGTTCTAGTTGGTCCAATTAAATCAGTATGCACAATTTTCAGTAGTCTTGTTGTTGAATACTCCTTTGATTTGAACCCTTGTTGACAATGCTTGCATAAAGTGTTGGTTGGTTTCGTGATCTAGGGCATTTCTGACTGCTTCTCTTTTGTTGAATTTGACAAGGTTATCAAAATGTATGTAACCCATTCTTCTGTGCCATAGCCAATTTTCATCTTCCTTTCCTAGACAATACTTTTCATTTCCAATTTCACTTAATACATATATGTTGCTTGAAGTTCTCGCAATTGTAGCAATCAATTTTCCTGAACCTTATTGTCATATCTCGCACTTTTGTGAATCAAAAGTAACTTTATGACCTTGGTCACACATTTGACTCACACTTAGAAGATTATGTTTCATATCTTCTACTAGTAGAACATTTGTTGCCTTGGTATTCTTGTTCTCAATTCTGACTGTGTCTTTTCCAATGATTTTAGTTGAATCATCATTTCCGAAGGATACTGATCCATCTCTTTCCTTTTGTAATGTAAGAAACATGTCTCTATCACCTGTCATGTGTTTTGAACAGCCATTGTCAACATACCAACCACGTTTCTTCTTCTTAGCTTGTAGAGTGAGTGTGCATTCTTCATTGCTATATTGATCATGCTTTCTTATCCATGTCCTTTTCTGAGGTTCATATCTGTGAATGTTGTTATTTTGTTGTGATTCTCTAGGAGGGATTGTCATCTTGCAATATTTGGCCATGTGTCCAAAGTTGTTGCATTTGTAACATTCCACTTCAGTGCTCAAAGATTCAAACCTGTTGCAACTTCTTCTCTGTGTTTCATTAGGCCTTCTTGGATAACCCCTTTATGTTTGACTTTCAAAGTTTGTGTTCCTATTGTTATCTCTGCAATTCATAGATTTATGTCCAAAATTATTACATGCATAACATAAACCAAAAAATATAGTTTGATACCTGGGAGTTGAATATCTTCTGAAAGGAGATACTCTTATAAATTCTTCTTCTTCCTGAGGCCTATCTGTCAGTTGTTGATTCTCAAATATGAATCTTCTCGGTGGAGGAGTGTCCCTGTAATCTTCTTTGTAGATCTTCCTATCCCCCTTGATTGTTTCTACATAGCTTTTTGGATATGTTTCTTGCTCTGTTGTTTTGAAGCTTGATCTTCTTTCTGTCTGATTGTATCCAAGTTCGGACTTGTCATGATGAAATTTTTGACTGTTGATAATGTCATCTGGGACTTTTGAGTTATTTTGCATATTTTTCTTTTGAAGATCTTTTTTTAATGTGACAATCTCTGCTTCCAAATTTCCAATGATCTTTTCTTTTTCTTCTAGTTGTTCTTTAAGTGCTTCTTCAATTCTTTTATCTTCTTCTATTTGAACCTTCAAATTTGTGATCATTTGTTCTCGTTCTTGAGTGTCTTCTTTCTTGTCTAGTTTTTCTTGTAGTTTCTTTTTTTTCTTCTTTTCTCTTCTAATAACTTCTATGGCACACATTAATTCCTCTCGATAGTCAACTTATGCCTCTTCAATTTCTTCTTCGACTTCTTCATATTCTTCTTCAGCTTCTTCATATTCTTCTTCGGAGTCTTCTTTATCAGAGTCTTCCACTACCATGAATAGAACTCTTTATGTCTCACTGACAATGACTTCATTTTCATCTGATGATGAGATGTCTTCTTTGGTGCATAAGTTTTTTCTTGAAAATTTTCTTTGTGGTTCTTTTTCCTTTATATGTTTGTTTGTCTTTTGAGTAACCTTCATCATTTCTCTTTCTCTTATAAGGACATTTGTTAGCAAAATTACTAATACCGTCACAATTAAAACAAATTAAAGGAACCTTACCTCTATACCCACCATCAGTTCCATTGTTCAATCTTTTGACAAAGTTGGTCACTTCTTCATTATCTTCTGAGACGTCACTGTTGCCGCTATGTTCTTATTTTTGTATTCCCTTTTGCTTTGAATTTTTTGATGCTTTGAAGGTTGCTTCTTTTATATCTGTATTTTCCTGTTCAATTCTCATTTCATATGCTGTGAAGATTCCATGTAATTCATCCATGCCTATTGAGTTTAGATCTGATCTTTCTTCTAGTGTTGATACCTTAGGGTCAAATCTCATAGGAAGAGATCTTAGTATTTTTTGAACAATTACAGATTCTTTGATTTCTTCTCTCATTCCTATGATTGCATTTATTGTTTCATCAACTCGTAAAAAGTAAGTTGTAATATTCTCATCTTCCTTCATCTTAAGTTGTTCGAACTGACCTCTGTAAGTTTGAAGCTTTGTTGCTTTGACTTTTGAATCTCCTTCATAAATATTTTGAAGTTTGTCCCAAATATCTTTAGCGGATTTACAATGTGCAACTTTGGTGAATATTGTTTCACTAAGACCATTCAGAAGTGCATTTTTGGCTTTGAAATTATTCTAACCGAGTTTCACTACTTTATCATTTGTTGGTGGAACTACTAGTGTTATGTATCCATCTACAATCGATTATCAAATTTCAAATCCCTGTGCATGTATATATGTTTTCATCCTTATGCTCCAAAATACATACTTCTATCCATTGCACTGTGGTATTCCATTTGTATACAAGTTGTTGCTCCCCATATTCTACCTTTCTGTGGTTAAACTGATTTCTGAAGGAACTTTCTTTGAAACCAATTGTTGGATTGCTAAGGGGGGGGTGAATCAGTAATAGAGCAATTTAAATTTTTTTAACCATATAATCCAAGTGTTATATCAATGTAGCATTATCATCCAATAACTGCAAAGTAAATAAGAAATGAACAAATGAACAATCATACACATACACAGTACACCAGTGTTTTACGTGGAAACCCAAAGCGGGAGAAAACCACGGAATTATTTTTCTTATGTCTTAAATAATTACATTCATTGGAAGCACCAATTTCCTTTGTTTTCCAGCTACAACTGGAAGGAGGCTCCAACCCCCTTGTTTCTCAAGCTACAATCTGAAGGAAGCTCCAACTCCCCTATTCTCTGGCTACAACCAGAAGGAGGCTACAACCCCCTATGTTCTCCGGCTACAACCGGAAGGTGGCTACAACCACCTGTCCTTGCTCCGTCCAACCGTCCTGAAGTAGAAATAGAATGATGGAACCACTGTCACACCATAATCAACCTGTACCATAAACAAGTGCATCAACCATGCACCAACCTGTACCAAACAACCTGTAATCAACCTGTACCATAAACAAGTGCATCCAACCATGTACCAAGTATATACCAATCATGTGTCAACTACTCATCAATATGTACCAACATCATCAACTATACACCTCATATATGTGTCAACTCATCAACTACTTGTCTCAGCCATATACTCAACATGTACCTTAACCAAAATCCCTCATCAATTTCATCATCCAAATATGATTTGTAACTCTGTAATAGACCTGTTGTATATGATCACATACCTACAAACCTTCCTTAACTTTCACAATAAGAGACTAGCATTTTCATCAAACTTTTATTTAGTCTCACATGACTAGTTTGAGATTAGTCAACAACCCTAAATTGAAATAATCATAACTATGTATATGTAATGAATAAAGCTCTGAAAATGATACACAATGTTCTTCAGTGTGTTTTATGTAAATCCTCCAGGTGTCACTACTTGTAACCTCTCAGAAAAGGAGTTATAGCAAAAATGGCATACCTTGCTGAATTCTGGCTTATTCTAGAGAGAGACCTTGTAGAGCGTGCCCCGCACGAAATATTTGTTGAATCGATCTAAACATGTTACACAGCATACTACAAATTGTACTCTAACCAACACATTTGTTCTTACTGAATTTGGATCTGTTATGAATAACTTATGAAGTTTTTACCTGAAACACATGTTTTAGACTAGTTTCAGGACTAGCCACAAACCCTATTTTCCATGGAGTGTAATTCCAAAAATACAACGACCCACATGCTGAATTTTTTACCACGGATACTTGGTTATGTTTCCTCAATGGAATATAAATTTCAAGGTCTGAATCATTCTAGAAAAAAAGTTATTGTGAAAATGGTGAGATGACCTATAAACAACATACCTTAGAAAGCATCATCAAAAGAATTTATCCTCCCTTGAATTTCGGCTTTCTTTTCTTCACCTTCTCTCTGAAATTCAGCTTAGATATCCTTTGTTTACCTTAGTCACCTATAGATATTCAATATGCTCAAGTGTGATATAAAATGAGAGAGTCTTGCCTCTTATTTATACTCTCCATCTTCTAGGTCACTTAACTTATTTTCCTCGTTTTTAGGGTTAACCACTTTCCATAATTAGAAAGTTCTTCATTACTTTATCATTTAAATATTCCTCGACTTTGTCACCTCACTTTATCATTTAAATAATCTTCTTCTTTTTTTGTCACTTCACTTTATTATTTAAATAATCCTTCTTGACTTTGTCACTTTACTTTATCATTTAAATAATAATTTCTTCTTTGCAAGCTCTTTGACTCCTTTGACCTTTTGGGGCTTCAAGCCAACTTTCGAGGGTCCTCCAACTTCGTAAGGCCATAACTCTCAAACCGTGAGGAGTTATGTGACGTTCCACATACCACTAGAAATGGCATGACATGTATTATCCATATAAAATAGTATTACCTTCAAATATATTAAAATTCATACCATTATACATGAAACAACCTTGGATTCATTACCCAAACCTTTGTGCTACCAGAATTCACTACCGGACTTTCTTCAAGGGTTAACATCAATGACAACCAACCTTAATCAACACCTTCGTGGTATGGTTGGATATGGATTGAGATATGTCTCAGGTGGAGATGTGAAGCTGCAGGGATATACAATCTCTGAATGGACAAGGAGTGCAATGGATCAGAAGAGTGCTTCTGAATGTTGCTTCAGTCTGGGATCGGGCATGATCTCATGGTTGAGAAGAAAGCAGACATCAGTGGCACTAAGTACTTCAAAAGAATATTATATTGCAGCAACTGTGGCAAGTCGTGAAGCAGTGTGGCTCCAGAAGTTGCTAGTTGGGATATTTGATCTAGAATTGGAGCCAACTTTGATACATTGTGACAATCAAAGTTGTGTGAAGCTTACCGAGAAACATAAATTCCATGACAAGTCTAAGAATATAGATATCAAATATCATTACATCTGGGACATGGTGCAGAGAGGATTTGTGGAGCTCCAGTACATATCAATGAACGAGCAGATAGCAGACATCCTCACCTTGTCAAGAGTGAAGTATGAGTACTTCAGGGACAATCTTGGAGTGTTGTTGAATGTCCACCCTCGTTGAGAGGGAGGTGTGTTGTTTCTTCTCATGAGGGGGTAATTCACTGTCGGACTTGCTGAGAGAAGAAACATCACACACATAGTCATAAGACTATGGCAGAGACAGTGTGATTTCGGACAGTAGTTGTGTGCTACTTTGGTGATTGTGTACCATTGGCGGAAATTGTATGTCTCTGGATAGTAGTTGTGTGCTACTACAATGGATGTGTTCCACTGGCAGAGGTTGTGTGACTCCGAACAGTAGTTGTGTGCTACTTCGGTGGTTGTGTACCACTGGTGAAGACTGTGTGTCTCTGGATAGTAGTCGTGTGCTACTACAGTGGATGTGTTCCACTGGTGGAGGTTGTGTGACTCTAGACAGTAGTTGTGTGCTACTTCGGTGGATGTGTTCCACTGGAGGAGGTTGTGTGACTTCGGACAATATTTGTGTGCTACTATAGTGGATGTGTTCCACTAGTAGTGATTGTGTGTCACTCGACAATATTTGTGTACTACTTGGCATCAGTTGTGATCTATTGGATGACATTGTAGGAGTTGTGTACTACTAGCTAATTTTCATGGAGCTTACTAGATCGTTTGGATGTATCTGTGTGTGCTATTGTTTGATCACATAGACTGTGCTTGGTGATTCGAGCTACCAAAGGCATTGTAGCAGTTGTGTGCTTGCTATCATATTGTAGAGTAGTCAGTGGAATACCAGATGAAGACATCATGAAAGATGCCTCCCTAGCTAAGAGGGAGTGTTGATGTTTTGGTAGTTACGGGAGGATATTTCCCTCCTAGATGACCTTTCTTAGATGCAGAGAAGATTCTGGAAGCAAGAGATCCATTGGATAGATGTTGAAATACCCTAGAAGAGAAGTCGGCCCAAAAGAATAAAGTATAGTGAAAAGACACATTCCCAGAAGAGAAGTCGACCCAGCTAGAAGGATAGAAAGACTATAAATAAGGAGGTTCCTTAGCTCATTTGTTCACTCACTCACACTCTCCCAGCTACACAGAAGGAAGGCACAAGTTTGGAGGAGGTGACGCAGTAGCTGCAGCTGCACAGTTTATTCTTTCTCGGTCTTTTGGTATCTCTCTCTTGTGCACTACTCTTTGAGGAGGTGCGCTACCTTTGTATGGTGTTGTTGTTGTAGCTGGGGTCGTATTTCTAGTTAAGCTAGCACTTGTACTAGGTTTTATCTAATTGGACTTGTTTTGTGAACGGAATCTATCTAAGAAAGGTTGTTAGGTTTTTCACCCATTTGGGGTTTTCCCGGAATAAATATCTTGTGTTCTTTTATGTCTCTTGTTTATGTTGTTATTGCTTAGTACATGATATATATGTTAATGGTAATGAAGTAAAAGAACACTACTAACACTGATGCTCTGTAAATAAGGAAAATCCAACAAGATCAAAATCCAAACATAAGAAGACTAAAATATGTTGCAACTTTTGTGGGAAAGATGGTCATGGGGAGTCTAAATGTTTTAAAAAGATGGAAGTCTTAGAAGCAACAATGAAAAAGCACAACATAAGTATTGATTCTTCTTCTTCTTCTTCTTCTTCTTCTTCTTCTTCTCATGGACATGCACTTTCTTCTTCTAGTTTATCCTTCAATGAAACTTCTACTTCTTCTTCTGATAAATGGCTTATTCCTACTCTAAATGAATGCAATACCAAACAAATATGTGTTGTCGATGATAAAGTCATTTTTCCTACTCTAAATGAATGCAATATCAAACAAATATTTGTTGGTGATGATAGATTTCTTAGTGTTGTAGAGTGTAAAACATTTTAGGTAGATAATGGTCATTTCAATGTTGTATTATGTGTTCCAAGTCTTTCCTGCAACCTTTTATCAATTCATCAAATCACTCATTCAGGTGAAGGTAAAACCATAGAGTTTTCACCTCACCAAGTTGTAATTAAGGATTTAAAATATCCTAAGCATGTTCTAGCAACTGGAATAGTTGATGATATTACCAGGTTGTACAAGTTTGACAATTTTGGGTCATCGTTTTTTCCATCAATTTTTTTTGCTCGTAGTGATGAATTGAGAAAACTTTAGCATGAGCAATTTGGTCATCTAAATTATCGATCATTGCAACAACTATGTAATCAACATATGGCAACTAATATTCTTCTCGTTTCTTGCAGAGATGGTGTTTTTGTCGGTTGTGTTCTCGGCAAACATCATCGGGACAGTTTTGACAAACGTGTCTCTTGGCACGCCTCGACCCCTTTGCAACTTGTTCATAGTGATTCGTGTGGTCCGCTTTCTTCTCATTTCTTTGGGTGTAAGTATTTCTTAACCTTCATGGATGACTTCTCCAATTGCACTTGGGTTTACTTCTTAAAACTTAAGAGTCAAGGTTTTTACAATTTTATGGCCTACAAGGCCCTTATAAAAAAACAATTTGGACATCAACTTAAAAGGTTAAGAACAAAGAATGGATGTGAATATGTGAACAACAAATTTACAAGTTATTGTGTTGCACAGGGCATTCAAATGCAACATTATGTTCCATATACACCACAGCAAAATGGTGTTGTTGAGAGAAAGAATCGCACATTAAAAGAAATGGCTAATTGTATGTTTAAATCTAGGAGATTGAGTCTTCATTATTCGGAAGAAGCCATCAATTGTGCAAATTACATAGTAAATCACACTCCCACAAAGACTCTAAAAAATATAACACGAAAATAAATATGGAATAAAATTAAGCTAGATGTAAGCCACTTCCATGTATTTGGCATTATAGCATGGGCTCACATTCCTGATGAGAAAAGGAAAGTTTTACAGCGTAAAAGTGAGAAGTGTATTTTTGTTGGATATTCTGAATATGTCAAAGGTTATAGACTTCTCCAACCTCATTCCAATAAAAAAATTATTAGAAGATATGTTAAATTTGATGAAAAACTCTTGGGCTGCTAACCTAATTCGACGATTGTGTTATCTTCGGCATTTGTGCCATCTTTTGTTCCTATTTTGGTTTCTTCTTCAAATGATGACAATGAGGATGAAAATCCACCTCTGCCTGCTCACCTTCCTCCAAATGAGTCCATTGAACATGAACCTACACCAACACCACCACTTCTCAGATGGGTCCGTTCAACATGAGAAGCAGTTGGTGATCTTGTCGGTGATCATTTAGATCAGCATCAAACATGTTCACAGTTCCAACAAGCCTCTTCTCTTTTGGATCAAATTTCAGAGACTCGTGATCCAGACACATTTACAAAAGCTTTGGGTCATCCATGTTGGGACACAGCAATGAATGAAGAGTATCTTTATTTAATGGAAAATGATACTTGGGATCTTGTACCTGTTTCGAAAGGAAGAAAACTTGTCAAATGTAAATGGGTGTATAGAAATAATTATGCATCAAATGGAAGTGTTGAAAGACACAATGCCTAGTTAATTACCAAAGGGTTCTCTCAAGTGGAATGCATTGACTATAATGAAACCTTTTCCCCTGTAGACAAAATGAATTCCAACTACCTTACTATAGCCCTTGCTTCCTCGCATAAATGGGAGGTCCATCATATGGATGTGAAATGCACCTTCTTGCATGGGGATTTGCAAGAAGAAATCTACATGGAACAACCTCATGGCTATGTCCAGATTGACTACAATGTTGTTCGTCATCTTAAGAAATATCGTTATGGTCTTAAGCAAGCTCCTCAAGCTTGGTATGCCTAAATGGGCAGCTTTCTTCTTGACACTAGTTTTTCTAGATGTCATTTTGATCCTAATGTCTATACCAATAAAGTATGAAGTAATCTCATAATACTTGTTCTTTATGTTGATGACCTTATCCTTACTGTAGTGACCCTAAACTTTTAACCCGTGTGAAATCCAACCTTTAAAAAAATTGAAATGACATATTTAAGCTATTTGCATTATTTACTTGGCCTCCAAGTATTGCAAATCAAGGAATGATTTTTTCTTTCCCAATCTAAATATGCTTGTGACCTTAGCGACCGTTCACATGGATGATTATAAACCAGCCCCTTCTCCCTTCCAATCTGGAGTCAAACTTGTTGCCACTTGTACTACTCCCAAGGTTGATGCCACTTTGTACCGTTAGTTGGTTGGTAGCCTCTTTTATTTGACTCATACTCGTCCTGATATTTCCTTTGTTGTTGGTATTTTTTCCCAGTATATGCAAACACCTCATGAAAGCCATTGGAAAAAAACTAAAAGGATACTTTGGTATGTCTCGGGTATAGTTTGGTTTGGGATACATTACAATTCAGGGGGGGATCCTTTGTTTGTTGGTTTCACTAATTTAGATTGGGTCGACGACCCTGATGATAGAAAGTCTACTACAGGTTATGTTTTCAACCTTGGTTATGGACCTGTCACTTAGGCTTGTAAGAAAAAACATGCTATTACTTTTTCTTTTTCTGAAGCAAAGTATCAAGTAGCGGTTAATGCAAGTCAAGAAGCCTTGTAGCTTCAACGTATCCTTCCAGAGTTTGGATTCCAACAGTAGCATCTAACCACCCTCTTGTGCGACAATCAGAGTGCCATCAAGCTCGCCAAACATCCAGTTCAATAATAGTGTAGCAAACACATCGATCTACACATGCATTTCATCAAAAAGCTCATTCGTGATCAAGTTATTGAAGTGTTATTTTGCCCTATAGAAGATCAAGTTTCAGATATATTCACAAAGTCTCTTATAGAAGAAAAGTTTTCCAAACTTCAATCTATGTTAGGAGTTCAAGAAGTTGTCATTAAGGGGAGGTAGGATTTAATGCCGCATTCCTTCTCCTATTGTGTCGTCTTTGTAAATATTTCAATCATATCCCAAGTTGTTCTTAAGGGTGTTAGGATATTTAGACACTTAGGAGTTAGTTAAGAACAACTTGGTCTAATGTGTCATTAGGTTAAAATGTGTTTCTTAGTGTGTTCCTTAGTGTGCTTCTTTAGTATGCATTAGTATGCATTTGTAATTCGACAGTCACGATATGTTCTAGACATAGAGTGATCTGACTGCTCAAATTCTCCTCGATCTTAACAGCTACATTGATTTGTGGCTTAGCACCTAATTAAAACATGATATCTATTTAAAGAGCATGGAGGATCATTTGTTGATGATTGATTGTAAGAAACACTTTTGTATTATTTTACTTTTGCATTAATAAATTGTCTCAAGTGGCCATGTTAGTAGGGATCGTGGATGTTTTCCCGTTGGGGTTTTACCATGTAAAAACATCGGTGTGTTGATCTATGATCTAGGCATTTGAGTGGTTACTAAAGGTGTTTTTCCTTTGTTGGAATATCCTATGTTGTCGAATAAAGTTGTCTTACTGATGTTTTTCCTTGATTCTTCCCTAGTGATATCATGATCCCATATATATCTTTCAAAATATCTTTGCTCCTCTTAATTGATCAAAGAGATCGTCAACTCTGGATAGAGGATTATTTTTTCATAATGGTTTTATTCAACTATCTAAAGTCAATACACAACCTCAATGTTCCATCCTTCCTTTTCACAAAAGGCACCAGTGCTCCTCAAGGTGAGACACTTAGGCATATGTACCATTTTTTTAACAATTCTTCTCGTTGCATTTGTAACTCTTTTAATTCTAGTGTGTTCATTTTGTAAGGAGTCTTTGGTGCTAGAACAGCTTGTTATGATCCAAGGGGAGCATACATGGGGTTAAATGTATATGATATGACCCCAAGGGGGGGCATATATGAGGCTAAATGTACTTGTGATATGTAAATATATATGTAATAACGTTGACCTAATTTTAAAGGGGCCTCATGTGTAGTGTATGAATAGGTATATATAGAGATCATGTATTCATTATTGAGGACATGTGAATGGTGATGTATGAATATAATTGGATATTTGGAGAAGGTTCTCCGATTCTTTAAGGAATTATTGTGTAAACACATTTCTTTTATCTATATTGGAGTTGTACTCCACGCTCACATTTGTGTACATGGTGTGTACTTCTGCTTTATTCTGATATTTTAAAGCTTTGCTCCAAGCATTAGGTCAATAGAGAAATACATATCCCTCTTTGGTGTAAACCTAGTATTTCTTCAAATACATCCTCAAACTCTTGCAACACTAAAAAGTCCTTAAGACTTGGCCCTTTGGTCTTAGTTGGCTCTTCCACATGAGTTGCATACAATTGGCATCCTTTTATGAAATATCTCTTCAATTATAAGGCTGAAATCTCCTTTATAGAAATGGGTCTTGAAATTCCTTGCACAGTGCTTTGCTTTCCTTCTTCATCAAAACATGTAAATGTATTATTATGGCAATTTAGGACAACGTGATGCTTTTCCAACCAATCCATTCCAATTAGGATATCATAAAATCTCAATGAAATGATATTTAGGTCAGTGTTTGTATTCATTCCATTCATATCTATTGGATAGCCTCTAACAATCTCATTGATCTTTCTTTTGGTTCCAATGGCTATTTGAACCAACCATGATCTTTCAAGCTTACCTTTCTTTAATTGAAATCTGTCCACTAAATTAGAATCAATGTAACTATGGGTCGCTCTTGAATCAATTAAAACAGCAACAGAATGATTGGTATTATTACCTTCCACCTAAATCATGTGTGATTAATGTTATGCATGTCGATCTTCCAGAGTTGCATACATCCTTGGAATATTTTTGTCCATATCTTTCATTGTGGTAGCCTCTTGAATGTTGTGCAAAGTATTCATTTTGTCTTCCCTGTGAGGGCAATTTTTGTACATGTTCCCTCCTTTACATCCCCAACATTTGATTGGTGGCCTTCGCCTTTTTCCCAAGGAGTCTATCATTTTAGATTCATCCTAAGCTCGTTGATTTTGCTAGTATGTTTTGAAATTATTTCTCTTGAAAGGAGGTTTGAATCCCTTCTTTCTTTGGTTTGATTTCTCCTTCTTATCCTTCCAATATTTATGAAAAGTTTATCTGACTTTTTTTTTCTCGTGCAGGTCTCTATCAAAGTCTTGGGTTTATCAAATTTAATTTTGTCTTTATAAAAAAATAGTGAATTTAAGAACCTCTAAATTTTCACCTTCTGCTTCTTGATAAAACCCACACATCTCAACAACTACAAGAACTTCTTTTCATATTCCTCTAGTCATGTTCCCCAATTTGACTTCAAATAACTCTTACATCTTCTTTTCATAGTAGTACTCTGAAAGGTATTGTTGCTGGAAATATTTCTTGAACTACATTTAAGAAATCATTTTCTCATTAATGTGCTTAATTTGCTTCAACTAGTCCCACCACATAGAAGTTTTTCCTTGCAAATGTTATATGGCAAGCATGGCTTCTAAGTTAGATAAGTAACTATGCAACTGAAAATATTTTCTAATTCCAAGCGACTTGGTTTCAACATCATCTCTCATTTTGTTTTCATCATCAAAGGTTGGTGGCTTAAGCTTCCTAAGCTCACCTTGCACGATGTTCAATTCATAGCTTCTTCTTTGATGCCTAACAGGGTACACTTCAGGGTTGCTCCTTGACTCCTCAAATGCATATAACTACCTGGTTGAATGATTAGGTGAGTAACATTGTCTTTGAATTCTACTAGCACTTCTTGAGTTCTTGGATCCCTTATAATTATTCATCTTTGCATGAGGTTTGTCATCTTCCTCGTGTCTTCAACCTGATCCATTCTTCATTTGTATTTGCAAATGATTTAGACTTTGTAACAGTTGAATGTTCATTTGATTTTGTTCCTCATGTGCTCTTATTAATATTTCATTATCAACTTTGTAACTCTACACTTCCATCTTTAGACTCCTCATAGTCTCTACCAGCTATATTGGCTCTACCTTGCTTCTATATCCATTAGACTATGTTTCCACATTACCTAAACTGATGTTTTGGCCCTTAACTTCCCTTTCATAGTTGTAGGCTCTTTGTGCATCTTCCATATCTCTGATATGCAATCATAAGCTTGACTTGTTTTGCTTGTACCCCTAATTTTGCAAAATGTGCAAGCAACCATGCTTGTTAGGAATTATGCACTATAAAATTTGTCAATTAAAGCTATAGGTCCGTTTTCTTCTCAATTTATGAAGGATCTTGTAACACTTCGCCAAATTATAATCCTTTGATCTTATTATCCTCTGAATCATCTTTCCAATGACTAAAGTAATGCCTCAATCCAATCTCTAAGTTAAAAGTTATTGTTTTCTGAAAATGTCATTTTCATCCAATTTGTGTATTTTTTCCACTAGTGCAAACTAACTCGAGGGCCAACTTCTACCAGCTACAAAAGAAAATCTATCAAAAACCAAAAAATATTTTGTATCGAGCACAAATTGTATTCTTAATTGAGTACACGACGACTTTCAAATTATAAATCCGGTGCTCTAGTGAAATTTTGTGTCAATCTAGAATTGTCAACTTCGTCATTTTTGCATTTTCTCCGAACTTGATTTTTTAACAAAAATCATCATCTCCCAAACTAAGCAAAACTGGAAAACCTTTATTAAGGCAAAGTTTCATGATTTGTTGAGGAAATAAAATGTCAAGTAAATAATTTTTTCCAAATTTGTAATCTGGGGTCCCTTTTCCTTCTTTGAAAACCACAAAAGTGCCCTGGAATAGTGGATTTTGGCCTTGTTTCAACATCCCCATTCCAAACCCCTTGAAATCTGGCGAAAATCTCCACTAATTATTTTCATGTTTGTTAAGAACCAAATATCAATATAGCATAAAAAAACCTCAGAAAAAGAGAGAAATTCAGATAATAAGCCTCTTCGAGGGGGCAACCTCCTTATGCCCACATAAATGTACAATTCCAAGATGATTCCAAATGAAAATGTCTCCTTGGTATATATAGGAGACTAGGAGGTATAATTATAACTTAATGGAATAAAGCCTACATAAATAAAATAACATTACTAATGTAATATGCCCCAATTAAGGGGTAATGAGCCAATATTAGGGCTTAACAATGTTTGTCTCTAAATCACTATAAAAATAGCATCATCTATAAGGGGTCTCTATCTAAAAGTACCACCTTATTCTTCAAAATCCTCTAATTGACAATTTTTAGAAAATTGAAGCATATTTGGTTAATGGCTCTCGATGGCACTTTTGTAGCCCTCCTCATTGCGGACATATCAATAAAATTTCATCTAACTTTGAGTTAATATGCTCATGTTATGGCGAAAACAAGTTTTTGGCTCTATACTTGGGTTTTTTTTATAAACATAGACCATCATATGTTGATGTGGCAACCTACAAACATGGTTAGTAATGTGGCACCGTGAGGTGATGCCATGTCACCCCTCTTAACCACTCTAGCCATGTCTCATTGTCCCTTTGGTCCCTTCTCTTCTTTTTATTTTAATTTTATTGTTTATAGGCCCCAACCATACTCGATCGTTCACCTAACACTAAGTCATCGACCCACGTTGTTGATGGGTCCCCATCCTACACCTTTTCCTCTCGATGTGCATCTTCCCCATCGTCGATCCAAATCTATAGTGGGGATCATTTATGAACCACCAAGATGCGTCCAAGTTAGCCCATCAACGAGGCGCAAATGTATGCGAACATCCATCCAAAATTAATGATGGTGGTAGATTACAGGCCTTCAAGTAGCACATTCATTAATTTCTCCCGAGTCCCCATAATCCCTTACTGCCCTGGTGCCACGCGACAACTTCCAATTGGTCGTGGACCCATATTTCAATTCCCAAAACAACTGAACAAAGGTTTCGTAAACCAATTATCAGATGTGGTCGTCCCATCACCTGTGAGCCCGCCACCTCATAGCCATGACCCCTACGCCTAACATTGTGGCTAGTCCACATCACCACCACGTCACCAATGGCATCACCCATGTTAGCACTCCTCACCAATATGAAAACTCCCAAATTTTCAAAAATGCTTAAATTCATAATAAAAAAAATCCCCAACCCCAAAAACACCCTCCGACTCTGCCTATGCCAAAAGCATTCTATCTATCGACCCATATAGCATGAGCGGTGTAACCTGCACTCTAATACCAAAGTGTAACATACCCATATCCGAGTACCTCAATAATTCACATTCTTGGACCAAGTTAAACTCTAATACCAAATTTAAATAAAAACAAGTATGACACAAGCACATTAACCATTACAGGCTCATGCAATGAA
Source organism: Picea engelmannii (assembly GCA_009831015.1). NCBI lineage: Eukaryota > Viridiplantae > Streptophyta > Pinopsida > Pinales > Pinaceae > Picea > Picea engelmannii. Next base: position 812,052 of record ML777220.1, on the reverse strand, counting down.
CAGTATTAAAAAGATGGCAAATAACGCAACATAAATTTATACACAAAGAACTGGGAACTTCTCTTTAAAAGATTGTTACACCCACTGGCTACAGACATCAAACATTCCACCCAACCATAAACCTCGTTGCTCTAGCTCTCTAAGCAGCAGATCACCCCCACGTTGGGGCTATAAATCCACAAAGACGATTGCTCAGGCCGACTCTAAATCACACACACAAGCCTAGCTATCAAGCTACTACAAATTGTTCTCTCACAACATTCCCAAATTGCCAGTGCTCTTTCAACTTCAACCTGCACAACCCAAATAAAAGAATTCCCTTCTTTGCAAAGCAGTCACTCGAGCTATTCCCTTTATCTCCAAGATTCTAGTACATACTGGCCAAAAAATCTCATCGCTGGAAACACAATGGAATCTCAACTATGGATAGTACTCCTCAATTGCCATCATTCTCATGCACATGTGCATCATTTTTCATTGCTAGTATAATAGGTAAGATCACATAGCCAACTAGCATTGGCTCTCTACCTATAACCTTCGCTCCCATGCAAAACCAACAAGAATGAACGAGGAATGATTGGAAAACATCAAAATTATGGTTTATATATTTGCAAATGATAATCCACCACGTGGCTTTCCGAGAAAACCCATGTAACCACTTTCCCAACTAACTCAAAGGCTAAGAATATAATAATATACTTTAGCTTAGCCCTTTTAGCCCCCTCTTGTGAAATCATAGCCTTCTATGACTTTGTCCTTGTTCATCTGCAATCGGTGATGCATTTTTTATTAATATTCAAAGCTATTACATTACTAGGCTCTTCAATCTTTCATCATATATAAACATACATTGCTAATCCAAAGATCAAAACTAGGATATTATTAAGCCCAAAGGTTTCCACCCATTTCCCACCTCATTCTAATTACTAGTAAGAAAATGTGTGAATAGTAAATTTTCCCACTCATTCTAATTACTAGTAAGAAAATGAGTGAATAGTAGATATTCGATAAGCAATCTTTTCATAGTCAACAATATTTTCATCATTTTATAGTAAAGCATCACCTAGCTTTTGTTTAAATCTTTTTGCATGTAGATTTTCACATCTGACCAGCAAAATTCGAAATTTCAATTATATCTAACAGGATAAAATCAGAAGAAATTTACGGAAGAGCGACAGCTTAATTAATTTATGACGAATTATTTGTGTTCCATTCTATTCTTCTCTCTATCTTGGTGTAAGAAGCATATCAATCATTTTCAAAGGATTTGGGAATCATCCTTATTTTAACTAAATAGAATACATAAATCCATACATAAGATAGACAAAACCTGTTTCTATGAATTGATAAATACAAGTGTAGAAACTACATTGGATTGCCGTTCTATGAGCTGCTACTTGCCTACAACATTGACATTTCCAATAACAGTATCAATTATTTTAACACAATAAGTTATGCAAGCATTCTATGATTTGTACAACAGCATTGGCATTGTTTGCGCAAGGTCTTCATATTCCCAATAAACTAAAATATAAGGTCCGCTTTGACCAACTTAACATTCTTTTGAATAGACCATATCAGTTCTAAAAAATCTATTTCATTCTGCGGTTGTTTTTTCTTATCTAAGAGAGATTTATGGTTGCTGCAAGCTCCTACAAGATAGAACTTTGGCCTGCTGTGTTGCTGTTTCTCATAATTGATCTCCAGTGGATTTTTAGTTATTGTCTGAAGCCAGGTCAGTATTTATTTTCAAACAATTGTTGGCCTATAAGCGGATCGCCATTTTAGTTATTTTCTGAAGCCCCGTTAATGTTTATTTCCATACTACAAATGTGTTAGCCAATAAGTGAATATGAGTAAATCACCTTAAGTTAGTTGAAGCAAGCTGCAAAACACATTCGAATTACTGATATTTAATAGTTAGTGGAGGCCTGTTATATTTGCAAAACACATTCGAATTACTGATATTTAATAGTTAGTGGAGGCCTGTTATAATTGCAAGAATTGGTAAATATTTGAGTCAATTCCTTCCGATCTCTCAAAACTCATTCTTGAATTTTCACAACAAAATATTAAGCTAACATGGTAGGTATGTTATAAATAAAGGAATTAGTAGATTTTATCTTGATGTCTGTCATTCAGGACTCGACTAGTTGGTAAAGCAGGGGTGATGATATTCCCCCCACTAAGGTTTAGCTCCCTCAAGAGTGTGACGTGATTAATGCTGCAAAAAATCAGGGGCCGTTCATAGTATCACATCACCTTCTATTGTCTAGTGAAGATGTACCCATTCAATCCAATTTGAAGTATGATCCTTTGCATTAAGTAAAACTTGACTATGCCATTGTGTATGGCATGATGTTGAGGACTAACTGGAATAATTTCGTTTGTGATACTTAAGAAGCAACCCAAGATGTCATAACAATACTTCAGTGTTTATATCCATTTTGCAATGTGAATGACAAGTTGTCAAGTTCAATGTGAGAACTTTCCGTTCCCC
>ML777220.1:770594-794253 GCA_009831015.1 Picea engelmannii | reverse complement strand
CATCCTGTCAAAACCACACTTACCATAGATCATAGTAATATTTCGAATCATAAATTAAAGAGTAAGTACAACTTATAGCATACAATATCTTCATGATGTCTACGACATCCCAGTTACCTCAATATTATAGTCATTTGGCTATCGCATAGCTCATCATCCTGTAGGTTAATTCACCAATAACACATATTGATGTAGATACATCACAAATTTATATAAGAATCCATATTTGCATGGACGCTCAATTAAGAAATGTATCCCTATTTACATCATGCATTGCATCTATTATACATTCACAACATAACTTGAATTGGTATACATGTACCGAACTTACCCATTTTAATTTTCATGTTCAAATACTCAAATAACTATCTTTGTCATGAGCATATATCATGTAACATACAAATAGGTCTAGAGGTACACATCTCAATGTCTAACCAAGTCTAACTGACTCCAAACAAATGCTAAACTGTGAATTATTAAGATTAGTAAACAACAATGTTCTAACTACCTAAGGTCAAAATATGGGGCATTACAGGAAAGAACAAGAACCCACTGATGAGGAAAATAAAGTAAAATGGGATAATAAGAATGACAAAGCACGTGGACTAATCAGAATGTCCATCTCTCATGATTTAAGGTTTCACCCTCAAGGAATTAATGCCCCCAATGAATCTTGGGAAAAGATTCGAGCTATGTTTGGTAAACAAAATATTATTCGAGCCCACCAGTTAGAAAATCAGTTAATGACTTTAAGTCCCAAAGATTTTTCTTGCATTGAATATTATTTATCTAAATTCAAAACACTTAGACTTTTATGTATAGACTGCAACATAGATCTAAAGGAAGACCGATGCATATATGTTATTCTTGCTAAGCTTAGTAGTGCATATTTTGTCTGTGTATCTACCTTTTATGCCACCAGAGAAGCTTTATGGATTTCTTATAAAGAAATCACTCTTGAGTCTTTTATGATGTTATGATTCAAGAGAAAGATAATCTTGTACAACTTGGATTAATCATCACTGCAGGTACATCCAACAAAGCCTAAGTGGCCCAGCAGAAAGATAAATCCAAAAATCCCAATAAGAAACATCCTCGCCACAACAACAGAAAAAACAAAGGTCTCAAACCCTCCCATCCTGCTTCTACTCCTAATGGTGACAATGGATCTATTGATGTTTTGGTAGCTGCAGGAGGATATTTCCCTCCTAGATGAACTTTCTTATATTCGGAGAAGATTCTGGAAGCAAGATATGCATTGGACAGATGTTGAAATACCCTAGAAGAGAAGTCGGCCCAGAAGAATAAAGTATAATGAAAAGACACCTTCCCAGAAGAGAAGTCAGCCCAGCTAGAAGGATGGGAAGACTATAAATAAGGAGGTGCCTTATATCATTTGTTCACTCACTCACACTCTCCCAGCTACATAGAAGCAAGGCGCAATTTTGGAGGAGGTGACGCAGTAGCTGCAATTGCACAATTTATTCTTGCTCAGTATTTTGGTATCTCTCTCTTGTGCGCTACTCCTTGAGGATGTGTGCTACCTTTGTATGGTGTTGTCGCTGCAACTGGGGTGGTATTTCTAGTTAAGCTAACACGTGTGCTATGTTTTATCTGATTGGACTTGCTTTGTGAATGAAATATATCTAAGAAAGGTTGTTGGGTTTTTCCCCCATTTGGAGTTTTCCCAAGATAAATCTCTTGTGTTCATTTATGTATCTTGTTTATGTTGCTACTGCTCAGTACATGATATAAATGTTAATAGTAACGAATTAAAAGAACACTAGTAACACTAATTCTCTATAAATAAGGAAAATCCAACATGGTATCAGAGTTGGTTACCTTCATAACAGTTTGACCATTGGAAGGAAGATTGCTACAACAGCACCTTACAGCTGCAATACTTTTTTAAGCTCGTTGAGCACTATCCCAAGAAATTTGGAAATAATTCCTTCACATAGCAGTGCGCCCTAACCTAGCGCACCCTCTGAAACCCTCAGCGTGCATTTTGGTGAAGTTTGAAAAAAATGAGGTTTTTCAGTGTTAGGGTTTCTACCAGGGAAAATGTCAACCAATATGAGAGTTGAGGATAGATTGGATAGAGTAGACAACTTCAGATCCTGGAAGAATAGAATATGACTCATTCTGGAAGGGAATGAATTATTGGATCACGTCAAAAAGATGCTTCCATAACCCGAAGACAAAGAATCAAAGGCAAAGTTCAAGAAGAATGAGGTCAAGGGCAAGAGGATCTTGATAGACTCAATCATAGATCACCTAATACCCAATGTATCAGAACTAAAGACTACAAAGGAAATTTTTGATGCACTCAATGAAAGCAAGAACATCGTTCAGAAGCTTACCCTACGGCATCAACTCATAAATGTGACTATGAACAAGTCAGAGATGATACTCAACTTCTTTATAAGGATCTCACATATCAAAGACCAGTTAACATCCATTGGAGATACAATAGAAGATGTTGAACTAGTAAACATTATGCTAAATGGTTTCCCTCCCTCTTGGGACCCATTTTTCCAAGGAATTTGTGCAAGAAGGAAGTTACCCAAGTTTGAAAATTTATGGGTGGACTAATCTCAAGAGGAATCTAGATTGATGTCCAAGAAACAAAAGGTAGATGATGAGGAAAACCAAGCACTTGCAGAACAAGTGAAGAAGAGAAAGGAAAGAGAAGAAGGCAATCCAAGGATGTCTAAGAAGCCTTGTCATAAGAGGGATGTGTCAAAGGTTCAATGCTTCAATTGCAGGAAGATAGGACATTATGCCGCACAATGTCCTCACAAACATGAGAAAGAAAAGGAGAAGAATAAACACCATGCACATACAGCAAAATCCGAAGAGCACTCAAAGGCATCAAAGGATGAATAATTTGTATTTTAGACAATGGTTTTTTCATATGAACGATAGAAGGAAACTCAAGCAAGATAACAACACCAGACTCCAGGTTTGCATATCAGGTTTGATATTTTATGTTGTTGTTGCTTAAGAAAGTATTGTACCTAGGATAGCAGTCTTTACAGCTTTATTATTTTCTATTTCTATCAAATGTTTAGGTACACCTAAATACTGTCGGTACGATTACCATTAAGAAAATTCTCATTGTTAATGATATACTTGTCTGCAATATGAAATTCATCTCCTCTAGGAGATGTTCTTGATTACTAATTGTTCCATGGAGGTTACCATGGAAATGTTGTTCTTCTCTCTTGTTCTGGGCAAGTCACAAGAGATAGCCCTAAGAAGGATCTATGCTAACGGTTGCAGGAGGAAACTATTTAGATAGTCTCTAGTTGAGACATATAACTGTGTACATGAACGTAGACACCATATGAAGTATAAGACGAAGAAGAGTATCTCTTATGGAGATTTATTGTAAGGAGTAGAAGGCTCCAAAGATGACCATACAGTTAAATTCACCACTCTTCAGATCATCAAGAAGAGTCAGTAGTGCCAGAAGAGCCTACCTAGAAATGATGCAGTAAACAAGCATGTTCTCATACAGATACATGGCATTAATAAGCCATACTATGAAGAGAAGAAGATGATGCCACTAGTGGTGAGGTAGGCGGCCCCACCAAGTACCATCTCAGAAGGAGATAGATTTCAGAGGGAGTCAACCCTTAGGATCCAGTACGGAAAAGCAACCTCCCATCACAGTCCATAGGAGATCAGACTTCAGAAGAAGTCAACAGATGCAGCATAAGCAGGTGGCTCTGGAGATCGTATAGACTCAAAGGGAGTCAAGCTTTAGAGGGAGCATGCATATTCAGAGAGAGTCGGTGGCTTAGAGACTTTCATTTAGAAATCATTCATTCTCAGACTCAGATAGGAGAGAGAGAGACGTCTTCCGAGACTGATAGACAGGTTCCATGAGTTGAGGAGGCTAGATCGAAGCTTCAGAGGATTATAGGAGATGTGATATTTCCTGGGAGAATTCCCTTGTCACAATAGACCTTGATGCAGTAATAGAGGAGGCATCCAGTCACAAGGACTTGGATATAGATTTTTCCTCAATTCCAAAAACCCCACATGTTTTCCAGCTATGTGGCACTGATGAACAGCATCATTGATTCAAAGCCTTCTACCATTGAAGAAGTTGTTGAGAAGCATGAATGGAAGGATGACATGATGGAGGAGTATCAGTCCATCATGAAGAATGATGTGTGAGAGGTGGTTTTGAAACCAGAAGGGAAGTCAGTAGTGACTTTCAAGTTGATCTGCAATATCAAGCATGATGCAGATGACAGCATAGAGATGTACAAATCTTGATTTGTGGCCAGAGGATTCTCTCAACAAGAGGGAGAATATTATGACAAGACACTTGCTCCGGTAGCCAGAAGAAGTGTAAATAGAGAAACCACAAGATACATGAGGAGGAGTATCATGTCTGTAGATTGAAGAAGGCTTTGTACGGGCCTGAGAAGGCACCCAGGACATGATATGCTAGATCAAAAAATTATTTGATGGTTTCCCATTGATCCTACATGTGGATGACCTGTTTCTGACAAGAGATGAGAATCTCATAGTTGGGTGCAAGAGGGAGCTCGCTTCAGAGTTTGAGATGAAGGATATAGGTCTGATGCATTACTTTTTGGGATTGGAAGTGTGGCAGAGATCAGATGATATTTTCCTTAGCCAAGGAAAATATATTGTTGAGATTCTACAGAGATTCAGGATGATGGACTGCAAGTCCATGACCACACTCATGACGACAAATCTTAATCTCTTGAGTGACAAATCTTCAAATTTGGTGGATCCCACAATGTATAAACAATCGATTGGATCATTGATGTACATGGTTAACACTAGAACAAACATATTGTTTTTAGTGAATACCTTGAGTCAAAACATGGTTCAACCTTGACCTGTACATTAGATGGCAACAAAGCATATGTTGAGTTACCTTATGTTGGATTACTAAGAGGGGGGGTGAATCAGTAATAGAGCAATTTAATCATTTTTAACCATATAATACAAGTGTTATATCAATGCAAAATTATCATCCAATAACTAAAAAGTAAATAAGCAATGAACAAATGAACAATCATACACATACACAGTACACCAGTGTTTTACGTGGAAATCCAAAGCGGGAGAAAACCACAGAATGTTTTTTCTTATATTTCTTGAAGAATTGCATTCATGAGGCTAAATGTACTTGTGATATGTAAATGTATATGTAATAACGTCGACCTAATTTTAAAGGGGCCTCATGTGTAGTGTATGAATAGGTATATATAGAGATCGTGTATTCATTATTGAGGACATGTGAATGGTGATGTATGAATATAATTGGATATTTGGAGAAGGTTCTCCGATTCTTTAAGGAATTATTGTGTAACACATTTCTTTTATCTATATTGGAGTTGTACTCCATGCTCACATTTGTGTACATGGTGTGTACTTCTGCTTTATTCTAATATTTTAAAGCTTTGCTCCAAGCACTAGGTCAATAGAGAAATACATATCCCTCTTTGGTGTAAACCTAGTATTTCTTCAAATACATCCTCAAACTCTTGCAACACTAAAAAATCCTTAAGACTTGGCCCTTTGGTCTTAATTGGCTCTTCCACATGAGTTGCATACAATTGGCATCCTTTTATGAAATATCTCTTCAATTATAAGGCTGAAATCTCCTTTATAGAAATGGGTCTTGAAATTCCTTGCACAGTGCTTTGCTTTCCTTCTTCATCAAAACATGTAAATGTATTATTATGGCAATTTAGGACAACGTGATGCTTTTCCAACCAATCCATTCCAATTAGGATATCATAAAATCTCAATGAAATGATATTTAGGTCAGTGTTTGTATTCATTCCATTCATATCTATTGGATAGCCTCTAACAATCTCATTGATCTTTCTTTTGGTTCCAATGGCTATTTGAACCAACCATGATCTTTCAAGCTTACCTTTCTTTAATTGAAATCTGTCCACTAAATTAGAATCAATGTAACTATGGGTCGCTCTTGAATCAATTAAAACAGCAACAGAATGATTGGTATTATTACCTTCCACCTAAATCATGTGTGATTAATGTTATGCATGTCGATCTTCCAGAGTTGCATACATCCTTGGAATATTTTTGTCCATATCTTTCATTGTGGTAGCCTCTTGAATGTTGTGCAAAGTATTCATTTTGTCTTCCCTGTGAGGGCAATTTTTGTACATGTTCCCTCCTTTACATCCCCAACATTTGATTGGTGGCCTTCGCCTTTTTCCCAAGGAGTCTATCATTTTAGATTCATCCTAAGCTCGTTGATTTTGCTAGTATGTTTTGAAATTATTTCTCTTGAAAGGAGGTTTGAATCCCTTCTTTCTTTGGTTTGATTTCTCCTTCTTATCCTTCCAATATTTATGAAAAGTTTATCTGACTTTTTTTTTCTCGTGCAGGTCTCTATCAAAGTCTTGGGTTTATCAAATTTAATTTTGTCTTTATAAAAAAATAGTGAATTTAAGAACCTCTAAATTTTCACCTTCTGCTTCTTGATAAAACCCACACATCTCAACAACTACAAGAACTTCTTTTCATATTCCTCTAGTCATGTTCCCCAATTTGACTTCAAATAACTCTTACATCTTCTTTTCATAGTAGTACTCTGAAAGGTATTGTTGCTGGAAATATTTCTTGAACTACATTTAAGAAATCATTTTCTCATTAATGTGCTTAATTTGCTTCAACTAGTCCCACCACATAGAAGTTTTTCCTTGCAAATGTTATATGGCAAGCATGGCTTCTAAGTTAGATAAGTAACTATGCAACTGAAAATATTTTCTAATTCCAAGCGACTTGGTTTCAACATCATCTCTCATTTTGTTTTCATCATCAAAGGTTGGTGGCTTAAGCTTCCTAAGCTCACCTTGCACGATGTTCAATTCATAGCTTCTTCTTTGATGCCTAACAGGGTACACTTCAGGGTTGCTCCTTGACTCCTCAAATGCATATAACTACCTGGTTGAATGATTAGGTGAGTAACATTGTCTTTGAATTCTACTAGCACTTCTTGAGTTCTTGGATCCCTTATAATTATTCATCTTTGCATGAGGTTTGTCATCTTCCTCGTGTCTTCAACCTGATCCATTCTTCATTTGTATTTGCAAATGATTTAGACTTTGTAACAGTTGAATGTTCATTTGATTTTGTTCCTCATGTGCTCTTATTAATATTTCATTATCAACTTTGTAACTCTACACTTCCATCTTTAGACTCCTCATAGTCTCTACCAGCTATATTGGCTCTACCTTGCTTCTATATCCATTAGACTATGTTTCCACATTACCTAAACTGATGTTTTGGCCCTTAACTTCCCTTTCATAGTTGTAGGCTCTTTGTGCATCTTCCATATCTCTGATATGCAATCATAAGCTTGACTTGTTTTGCTTGTACCCCTAATTTTGCAAAATGTGCAAGCAACCATGCTTGTTAGGAATTATGCACTATAAAATTTGTCAATTAAAGCTATAGGTCCGTTTTCTTCTCAATTTATGAAGGATCTTGTAACACTTCGCCAAATTATAATCCTTTGATCTTATTATCCTCTGAATCATCTTTCCAATGACTAAAGTAATGCCTCAATCCAATCTCTAAGTTAAAAGTTATTGTTTTCTGAAAATGTCATTTTCATCCAATTTGTGTATTTTTTCCACTAGTGCAAACTAACTCGAGGGCCAACTTCTACCAGCTACAAAAGAAAATCTATCAAAAACCAAAAAATATTTTGTATCGAGCACAAATTGTATTCTTAATTGAGTACACGACGACTTTCAAATTATAAATCCGGTGCTCTAGTGAAATTTTGTGTCAATCTAGAATTGTCAACTTCGTCATTTTTGCATTTTCTCCGAACTTGATTTTTTAACAAAAATCATCATCTCCCAAACTAAGCAAAACTGGAAAACCTTTATTAAGGCAAAGTTTCATGATTTGTTGAGGAAATAAAATGTCAAGTAAATAATTTTTTCCAAATTTGTAATCTGGGGTCCCTTTTCCTTCTTTGAAAACCACAAAAGTGCCCTGGAATAGTGGATTTTGGCCTTGTTTCAACATCCCCATTCCAAACCCCTTGAAATCTGGCGAAAATCTCCACTAATTATTTTCATGTTTGTTAAGAACCAAATATCAATATAGCATAAAAAAACCTCAGAAAAAGAGAGAAATTCAGATAATAAGCCTCTTCGAGGGGGCAACCTCCTTATGCCCACATAAATGTACAATTCCAAGATGATTCCAAATGAAAATGTCTCCTTGGTATATATAGGAGACTAGGAGGTATAATTATAACTTAATGGAATAAAGCCTACATAAATAAAATAACATTACTAATGTAATATGCCCCAATTAAGGGGTAATGAGCCAATATTAGGGCTTAACAATGTTTGTCTCTAAATCACTATAAAAATAGCATCATCTATAAGGGGTCTCTATCTAAAAGTACCACCTTATTCTTCAAAATCCTCTAATTGACAATTTTTAGAAAATTGAAGCATATTTGGTTAATGGCTCTCGATGGCACTTTTGTAGCCCTCCTCATTGCGGACATATCAATAAAATTTCATCTAACTTTGAGTTAATATGCTCATGTTATGGCGAAAACAAGTTTTTGGCTCTATACTTGGGTTTTTTTTATAAACATAGACCATCATATGTTGATGTGGCAACCTACAAACATGGTTAGTAATGTGGCACCGTGAGGTGATGCCATGTCACCCCTCTTAACCACTCTAGCCATGTCTCATTGTCCCTTTGGTCCCTTCTCTTCTTTTTATTTTAATTTTATTGTTTATAGGCCCCAACCATACTCGATCGTTCACCTAACACTAAGTCATCGACCCACGTTGTTGATGGGTCCCCATCCTACACCTTTTCCTCTCGATGTGCATCTTCCCCATCGTCGATCCAAATCTATAGTGGGGATCATTTATGAACCACCAAGATGCGTCCAAGTTAGCCCATCAACGAGGCGCAAATGTATGCGAACATCCATCCAAAATTAATGATGGTGGTAGATTACAGGCCTTCAAGTAGCACATTCATTAATTTCTCCCGAGTCCCCATAATCCCTTACTGCCCTGGTGCCACGCGACAACTTCCAATTGGTCGTGGACCCATATTTCAATTCCCAAAACAACTGAACAAAGGTTTCGTAAACCAATTATCAGATGTGGTCGTCCCATCACCTGTGAGCCCGCCACCTCATAGCCATGACCCCTACGCCTAACATTGTGGCTAGTCCACATCACCACCACGTCACCAATGGCATCACCCATGTTAGCACTCCTCACCAATATGAAAACTCCCAAATTTTCAAAAATGCTTAAATTCATAATAAAAAAAATCCCCAACCCCAAAAACACCCTCCGACTCTGCCTATGCCAAAAGCATTCTATCTATCGACCCATATAGCATGAGCGGTGTAACCTGCACTCTAATACCAAAGTGTAACATACCCATATCCGAGTACCTCAATAATTCACATTCTTGGACCAAGTTAAACTCTAATACCAAATTTAAATAAAAACAAGTATGACACAAGCACATTAACCATTACAGGCTCATGCAATGAACAGTATTAAAAAGATGGCAAATAACGCAACATAAATTTATACACAAAGAACTGGGAACTTCTCTTTAAAAGATTGTTACACCCACTGGCTACAGACATCAAACATTCCACCCAACCATAAACCTCGTTGCTCTAGCTCTCTAAGCAGCAGATCACCCCCACGTTGGGGCTATAAATCCACAAAGACGATTGCTCAGGCCGACTCTAAATCACACACACAAGCCTAGCTATCAAGCTACTACAAATTGTTCTCTCACAACATTCCCAAATTGCCAGTGCTCTTTCAACTTCAACCTGCACAACCCAAATAAAAGAATTCCCTTCTTTGCAAAGCAGTCACTCGAGCTATTCCCTTTATCTCCAAGATTCTAGTACATACTGGCCAAAAAATCTCATCGCTGGAAACACAATGGAATCTCAACTATGGATAGTACTCCTCAATTGCCATCATTCTCATGCACATGTGCATCATTTTTCATTGCTAGTATAATAGGTAAGATCACATAGCCAACTAGCATTGGCTCTCTACCTATAACCTTCGCTCCCATGCAAAACCAACAAGAATGAACGAGGAATGATTGGAAAACATCAAAATTATGGTTTATATATTTGCAAATGATAATCCACCACGTGGCTTTCCGAGAAAACCCATGTAACCACTTTCCCAACTAACTCAAAGGCTAAGAATATAATAATATACTTTAGCTTAGCCCTTTTAGCCCCCTCTTGTGAAATCATAGCCTTCTATGACTTTGTCCTTGTTCATCTGCAATCGGTGATGCATTTTTTATTAATATTCAAAGCTATTACATTACTAGGCTCTTCAATCTTTCATCATATATAAACATACATTGCTAATCCAAAGATCAAAACTAGGATATTATTAAGCCCAAAGGTTTCCACCCATTTCCCACCTCATTCTAATTACTAGTAAGAAAATGTGTGAATAGTAAATTTTCCCACTCATTCTAATTACTAGTAAGAAAATGAGTGAATAGTAGATATTCGATAAGCAATCTTTTCATAGTCAACAATATTTTCATCATTTTATAGTAAAGCATCACCTAGCTTTTGTTTAAATCTTTTTGCATGTAGATTTTCACATCTGACCAGCAAAATTCGAAATTTCAATTATATCTAACAGGATAAAATCAGAAGAAATTTACGGAAGAGCGACAGCTTAATTAATTTATGACGAATTATTTGTGTTCCATTCTATTCTTCTCTCTATCTTGGTGTAAGAAGCATATCAATCATTTTCAAAGGATTTGGGAATCATCCTTATTTTAACTAAATAGAATACATAAATCCATACATAAGATAGACAAAACCTGTTTCTATGAATTGATAAATACAAGTGTAGAAACTACATTGGATTGCCGTTCTATGAGCTGCTACTTGCCTACAACATTGACATTTCCAATAACAGTATCAATTATTTTAACACAATAAGTTATGCAAGCATTCTATGATTTGTACAACAGCATTGGCATTGTTTGCGCAAGGTCTTCATATTCCCAATAAACTAAAATATAAGGTCCGCTTTGACCAACTTAACATTCTTTTGAATAGACCATATCAGTTCTAAAAAATCTATTTCATTCTGCGGTTGTTTTTTCTTATCTAAGAGAGATTTATGGTTGCTGCAAGCTCCTACAAGATAGAACTTTGGCCTGCTGTGTTGCTGTTTCTCATAATTGATCTCCAGTGGATTTTTAGTTATTGTCTGAAGCCAGGTCAGTATTTATTTTCAAACAATTGTTGGCCTATAAGCGGATCGCCATTTTAGTTATTTTCTGAAGCCCCGTTAATGTTTATTTCCATACTACAAATGTGTTAGCCAATAAGTGAATATGAGTAAATCACCTTAAGTTAGTTGAAGCAAGCTGCAAAACACATTCGAATTACTGATATTTAATAGTTAGTGGAGGCCTGTTATATTTGCAAAACACATTCGAATTACTGATATTTAATAGTTAGTGGAGGCCTGTTATAATTGCAAGAATTGGTAAATATTTGAGTCAATTCCTTCCGATCTCTCAAAACTCATTCTTGAATTTTCACAACAAAATATTAAGCTAACATGGTAGGTATGTTATAAATAAAGGAATTAGTAGATTTTATCTTGATGTCTGTCATTCAGGACTCGACTAGTTGGTAAAGCAGGGGTGATGATATTCCCCCCACTAAGGTTTAGCTCCCTCAAGAGTGTGACGTGATTAATGCTGCAAAAAATCAGGGGCCGTTCATAGTATCACATCACCTTCTATTGTCTAGTGAAGATGTACCCATTCAATCCAATTTGAAGTATGATCCTTTGCATTAAGTAAAACTTGACTATGCCATTGTGTATGGCATGATGTTGAGGACTAACTGGAATAATTTCGTTTGTGATACTTAAGAAGCAACCCAAGATGTCATAACAATACTTCAGTGTTTATATCCATTTTGCAATGTGAATGACAAGTTGTCAAGTTCAATGTGAGAACTTTCCGTTCCCCNCAACAAGAATTAAAATAGACAACCTGCATCTATATCAGATAGCAAAACAGAGTTAATGTAAACCAAATAGCATACACACCTCTAATCAAATTACATACACACATGCTAAGTGTAGTACAGGTCTGAATTGTCAACTTCAGAAGCTTACGTTCCTAAAGGATAACACTATAAACAATGTTTTCTTAATGTTGAAAACCTACAATTTGTTGGGGGGGATGAGGAACAGAAGAAAAGCACAAAATAATGTATACAACTTTCACGTTATTGTCATTAACTTAATGTATACAGATTTCACATTAGGATACAATTTGAAAGCTACCATTTTAGTTATGAACCAGAAAAATATTTTTTAAGTGTCTGATTTGCATCAAATTGCATGTTGAACATCCTACACAGCTTAAGATAACATAATTTTACTCTTAATTTATACTCAGAATATAAAGACAACTGCAACTGAATCTGAAACAATCCTGACAAATGTTGGCTCCTTCAACAAGTTGACTTGAAGAGCTTCTACCAGTCCTTCTTGATCTCAAAAGAATAATTCACTTCAAGGTGACATCTCCGATCATCATCTACAAACTGTACAGGACATGTTAATTTTTTCCCAAAACATTCACTGAAGAAAAGCAGAGCACATTACACCTAGCTCCAAAAACTTAAGCTTGGCATCATACAGAGCATGACCTGTAGTTTCGTTGGATGAGAAAAAATTGCATAAAACACATTCCTATGAGTATTCAGATCCTTGAATTACAAACCTTTGTTTTGGCTGTATAAGATCCACGAGCAAGAGCACCAGATGGAGCTGTTTCCTCTTCCAGAACATGTACATATGGTTCTCGCTGAGGACTAAATGTCCCCAGCATACAGTGAGTCTGGTCAACTGTATAGACCAATAGATCATCAGCATGCTTTGAGATATTGTTGAAACAAAACTCATGTTTAACAACAAACAAATTCAAGAACCTGAAGTAACCTACCTGGAACTCCAGATTTCCAAACTCTGTTCTCATATGCTAAACCAGAAACAATGTTATTGCGAACCATAAAGGTAAACTTCAAACTGTACTTGGAACCTTCCTTTAAAGTAAAGGCTATGTCACTGGCGCTTTTCTGAAGAGGCAATGATAAATTTATTTCTCGATGGCCACAAGGTACAATCCCCAAATAGAGAAATATAACTTCTGGCTCCATTTTCTCTGAAAATATGATATTAGATTAGCCATTGTTAGAGATTAATCCAACCATCTATCAGCCCATGCATGAATGTAAGCAGTATATATTATAGTAACCTTCAATAAAGTTGTAGTCAATGCAACCAAGCAATTGCTCCTTCCACCTTCTAAGGCTCTCATCTTCCTGAAATGCAATAGCAAGCCAACGATTAATTAATGTTTATGACTCTCCCGACCCACTCCACATCAGCTCAGGCAAAATTCCCAGCAAATCATAAAAATTAAATAAAATGTGCAACAGACAAAATTCTATTTTGTGTGGCACCGTAAAGCACAGCAGTATTCCCTTGGCATGGCAATAATTTAAAAAGTTCCAGGAAAGCACCAGACCATAGTAAACAGCATGCATATAAAATAACATAGGATATTTCAATACAGAATACAATGTACACAAAAGCAGCCCTGTAATTGAATAAACAAGGAATAAGAACTAGTAACGGACAATTTTGACACCTGTCCATATAATCCAACCTTGTTAATATTAAGTTTTAATAAAGAAATTAGAAACAAATGAAAGATTGCAATAAGGAGGTAAGTCCTAAGGGATAGACACGAAGCTGCCAGGACTAATGATAATGCCACATAAAGTAAAAGAAAAGAAAACACGTTACTGTAATTTAAATTCGGTAACAAAATCGAGAAAAGGAGAATATTCTGCTCCCCATGTACCAAACAATGCAAATAAGGACATATCAGAGAAGTTGGCAGACAACTGTGTGTGAGCTAACAGTTTATTTTATCCAGGCTCCCATCCTCAACAAGCTAAGGATTGTCAGGACACATAGATACCAATAATATACTTGGAACAGAAGGAATCAAGGTCCACAACAAAACTGACTGGAAAAAACAGAAAGGCAGAGGAGAGAGACAATCGAAAGAATATTCACAAGTCACCTTAATAATCGATTAACAGGCCCAACCTACCTCAAAGGGAAGAGGAGATCCCAGTATGAGAAAGCAAACCTCAACAATAAGTACAGAATCATCTTGCTGTATTTTAGAAGCATATGAAGTCAAAGGAAAGAACATGGCTTAAATCTGGAGAGCAGTCCAGAGCATAGGATAGCATGCAAGACACAGTGCCAAATATACACGAATGAATGCCAAAGTTATCATCTGGGCTCAACCATGAAGTGTAGCTTATAATAGTTTATATGGCTGGGCTTGGCTTTTCTTCAAAATATATCTATATCCATACATAAAGAACAAGACTCGGCAATGAAATGAAGAAAGAGCGGCACTGGAAAAGGAAGAGAAGTTTAGAAAAAGTAGAATAAGGCAGAGAGCAGATAAAAACCCATCGTTTGTCCCACAGCTAGAGATTATTATTTACCTAAAACGCATGCAAATTACCAAGCTGGTCCAAATAGATGTCATACATGCAAACTGTGCAGAATATCAAGAGAGCAGTAAGAACGTTCTAGAAGTCGAGTACAGAAAATGCAAATCCAAATCAATGTTTTCATCTGAGCAAAAAAGTACAGCTTGAGTGGCCTAACAGTTAAGAACAGGTGTTTCCTCCTTAGAGGTCACAGGTTCGAATCCGGAGGGGAATAGGGTATGTACACCTCTGTAGACTAAACAGTCAAATCACTGCACAGAGGGGGTCCCCCCACAAACAGGGGGGTCTCATACATTAAGAGTACAGAAAATGCAAATCCAAATCAATATTTTCATCTTAGCAAAAAAGTACAGCTTGAGTGGGCCGAACGGTTAAGAACATGTGTTTCCTCCTTGGAGGTCACAGGTTCAAATCCAGAGGGGGATAGGGTGTGTACACCTCTGTAGAGTAAGCAGTCAAATCAATGCACAGAAGGGGTCCCATGTCCTGCAAACAAGGGAGTACCATACATTAATTTGGTGTCTGGCTAGGCTGTGACCTTAATTAGATTATTATTATTACAAATACAAAGTGTTCAATGATGAGCTCCTTTATATAGCTACCATAGTTTATGATGATGTAGTTAGAAAAGAAAATGAAGGATGGGTACCTTTTAGACAAAAGAAAAAATGGCTCTTGGAACTTTCCCTTAAGTTGAATTGTAAAGAAGAAATTAATACAGCTTTGCCAGATTCGCTCAATTGACTGGAGAGGAAACTCGGCTATATTGGAAATTTAATGCACTGTTTGAAATAAGTTACAAGAATGCAAAATACATCCATAACATCATGAAAGGAAATCGTTAGAGGTAGTTCTGAAGTGGCAAACCAAGCCAGCAAATTCAGTTTGTACTTGCATATTTTTCTTCTATCATCCAGGATTATTGTGGTCTTGGAATAAGAGCATGCAGCTTGTACCTATTGTAGTAGAGTCAAATGCTCAGACTTTGCAATTTTCATCTTAACATGGACCAGTCAAATTGTTCATAGTAAGTAGTGTATTGGATACATATGCTCACTCTCAAGGGTTACAACTGTGATGAAAGAACCAGACATCCTTGTAAGAAAACCAACGAGCACGATGCTCAGAAATCAATACATATGCATGACACAAGCTGAGACGAGCCAAACTAGCTAGCCATTACTCACTTTCTAAACTATTATTTCTAGTCCAAGATGTCATAGGCACCAACTAAAAAACAACACTGCCTTTGATACACGTGAATTCAATCAATGGTACAGCACACCAAACTCCCCATGAAATGTCCTTGGTTCATGCGTACAGCAAAAAGCTCATTATTCATCTTCTCCATAACAGTGCTTTGCTAGACATCATATGCTCAAGGCATGCTGAAAGAGTCAAGATGGCATCCCACATAATCAAGACCACTCTATTGTTATTTAATGAGATCTAAAATGTCTCCAGAGTCCAACCTTTATGGAGTTATTCTACTCAATAACTAATTCTGTGAGTCAGCTCTTGACATTTCCCAACATCATGTCCTAAGTTTATACTCAAAATAATGAACATAATAATTAATCCTGAAAAGTTTTCCTCAAACTGAAGATATAGTATGACCTTCAAGAGCAACCACTTCCAATCCAAGCATTAATTGATGCACTTGTTTGTAATCATTAATGAATCCACTATTGCATCTTTCTGTCTAACATTCTGTAACAAGATCCAATATCATCCCCAGACCCAATGCCCCGTGGTTTAACATAACTTGAATTAAAAAAGGGTAACAAGTACATAACCTTATACAACCGTCAAGAGCCATCGGCGTCTAGATGTACAATGTGCATTCATGTATGAGTATGCCCTCATCATAGAATCAACATTCACATCATCTTACAAAAATGGCCCAGCAGTATGTCCACTGCACTTTTGTTTTTCAGCAATTTCCTCCAGTTTATGAAACAATGTTCCATCATACAAAAGAAAAGATGAATGCAGCATAACAGCCCATGTTCTCCATGCTGGGAGCCAGGTACCCACTTCACCAAAGTTAAATTTCTCCTCGTACAATTCTAAATTACCAACAGAATCTTGATTTGGGGCTTCTACCCAGACTTTCAATGCATATCTATATGCAGAATTTAAATCATGCATAAAAAGGAATCTGAATCTAAAAGTGAATAGTCCCCAGTTCGTTTAAATGTGTGACTCCATTTTGGGTGAATGATGAACCTTGACTATTTCTCACTAAATGGAGTCACACATTATGCATTTGTATTTTCCTTTTTATCTTTTTTCTCTTTGTTTTTCTCCTTTTTCTTATTTCTTTTTTGAATATATATGACAGATACATTATATATATATATATATATATATATATATATATATACACGACCTAATCAAAGCAAAGTCTAAACTCTTTTACTCATGAGCAAAAAGCATGATCCTTGGCACTTCTTTAGTGTGCCTCCATAAACGGTTTGGTCCCTAGTACATCTTTAGTGCGTTATCGTAACCTTAATAGGCCCAACTAGGCACTCCCTACGCACAACCATCTTTTCAGAAATAGTGATGGTGATTATTCTTCATGTTCATGTACTTCAATTCTTAAATCATATATCGTTCTCTACATATCAATTTCAATTATACATTAAAATAATATCACAACATTAACTTAGATATTCAATCCATTTCAACAATTCGCATATTGAATTCTTTCATTGTTCCAACAATATTTCAAACATCACATTGTTTTTATAATTGTGGCTATTTTATTTTCCTCAAAAAGACAAAATAATTTTTATTTGAAAGAGCAAAGAAGGAAATATATTTGCAAATGCATATTTTTTATAAAACAACAAAATAATAAACATGCTATCTTTCTCATAATTCTTTTTATCTTGAAGATGAACCCGAGAGAAGTTCAAAACATTGACACAAAACTGCCAAACACAATAGTTCCTCAAACATCATTAACAATTAATTCTTGCTGCAGAAGTTGGAAATCACAAATAAATACATATATTAATAAATATTTAAAATATATTCATTTTATCACAAAGAGGGTCCTACGCATTCTCCCCCTCTTCAATGTCTCCATCCTAGGAGAAATTCCAGCCATCAAACTTTCTCGCTGCATACCCTTACCTTTTGTTGTTTAAGTTAACTTTCTCTGGTAATATGACAATGATGATTATTATTCACTGAGACCAGCTTTGATCTATCAGCGCTTAAGAAAATAAACATGTAATCAATTAATTTGTTTTCACATATTGTTTCTATGATCAAAAAGATGGGAAAGAAGCTTTCCAAGCTCTCGTTGGTTTTCACGAGTTAACAAGTTTTGAAAATCAGTGGTGCTGCAAATGGTTTCAAAATGAGATTTAATGTCTGTGTAGGCAGGGCTAATATTAAGTGATTTTCATCCTTCACGGTGTTTTAGGTCTAGTCCAACACCCAATTCCACTATGAAGCTCATGAGAGCTTGTTCTTGTTTAGAAATATTAATTTTCTTCTTTAAGTTGGTTGCAGTAGAGAAAGGTAATTTTTATCGTCTAACTTGGGGTTATTCTCATACCTACCACACCCACATCACAACAACCTCCTTTACAAAGAAATATTATTGCACTGCCACACTTAGTTTAAAAAGTTTTCAACTTGCCAAACCCACTCATATACTCGCTCCAGCACCTAGTCACACCCATGCAACACTAGTTATTACAAAACCTCTCAACCTCAATCAAGGAGGATTATCCCAAAGGAATGTGAAATGAGGGACTCAAATTCCTTAATCAAGGCAAGTAAATCAACATGCTCTGAAATACAAGGAGGAAAATACCCTGAGGAGGCTAGCCAACCTCAAGGACTTTTAGAACAAAGGAATGAAGCCCACAAATCCCCATCAATTATTCTCCTTCGAGTGTCTCAAGGACTCTAGGATGGAAACTAAATGTATCAATCCTTGCCCAAGAGAAGAAACAAGTTGGAATGGTGGAATGATATTATTTTGTAAACACCTTCATTCTTAAGAAGTTATGGTAAACAAGCAACCACCATTAGGAGTGATGAAAATGCAATTACAAGGAACTCGAGGCTACAAACCTACAACTTGAAAAACAACTTTTCAATGAGAAGTTATCCATGAAAGCAACAAATCCAAGTCAAGTAACTAAGATTGTAGATGATAGGAGAGCTAAGGGAGCATAAGTTCAAACTCACCTTCATGGATCAAAAGGGGGAAACCAACTAAGCAATTTCTCAAAGCCCTCGCAACTAAGCATGTAATTGAAATAACCTAAGGCCATTTACAGGGAACATGTCGCTGATAATAGTATTATTTCCCAAGCATTTGTTGATTATTATAAGTTGGTATTTCAAGCAAAAGAAGATTTCCAAGAGGCAAGAAGCAATGAAAGTTTGAAGTAGCATAATCCCAACACATCTCTTCAAGACTCTATCAACTCAGTATAATTCATGGGTAACTATATGTGAGCTACCCATGAATCATACCGAGTTGATTGATGGTTTTCTTTCATAAATTATATAAAGCAAATTGGAATTTCCTTGGGCCAAACTTGTTGAAAGTGTATAAAGAAGCCATCAAATTCAATTGATGAAAATTATCAACCAAGAGAATAAGAATCTTATAACAAACACTGAATCTTAAGAGAAGTCTCTAGTCGGAACCCGAGATCTAACATTGTAGCTCAAGTATATTTACCTCCAATTGTTCGGCTTGAATGTTATCTTTATTAAGAGCAAAAATATCATGTTGAATATTATTGTGATTTGGGGGGGCAAAAAACGAAGAATTCTTTGTTTATTAAAGTTGATTTCAAAAAAATCCTATGATAGAGTGGAAATGATTACAGTACTTGTCAAGAGTGATATTGAGCAAGCATTCCAAGAAGTTGATCTTACTCAAGGTATGCAAACATAAGTCTTGGAGGTGCTATCTTACTACTTCCTACTCTTAAGTTAAAATAAAAATATTATATTCATTCAAAGAAATTAATAACATAACAAAGTACAAGAATGAGTAATTTTCTCTAATACTTATCCAATTTATCTCTGGAAATCGATCATCGCGGGACAAATTTGCCACTCGACAATATGTCCCCCGTGCTAAGGTGGTGACACAACAAAGCAACCAACATGCGACATGACGACTTGCTCTCATTGACTTTCCATTATCTGTGCAAGTAACCTAGCATCTAAACAATTCCAAATAACCTCAATGACAACTACCCACCCAAGGACAATAATACACTTCAACAACTATACTCAATAATAAAATTTTGTACTCAAGGCCTCTTCGTTGGAACCACAATTGCACAAGAATCACTCCTATAAGTTGGGGAACCTGTTCCTTACATTTGCTTGTTTCTAGGAGTTTAGGAGCTAGAATGAAACATTCAAAAATGCTAGAAGCAATTCTAAGAGCTTCAAAAACGTTGTGGGAGCTTCTTTCTAGGAGCTTAGGATCCAGAACGAAACATTCAAAATTGTTGGAAGCAATTCTAAGAGCTTCAAAAATGTTGTGGGAGCTTCTAGACAAGGATTGAGCTACTCCCATCAAAGTTCCCAATCCATTCTTGCGATTAAGAACTCCTAGAGATTCCTAGCCTATAGCATTCTCAACCACACATGCCCAAAAACCACCACCAAAACCCTCATTCCTGCCATGTTTCAATGCCACGTTATTGATCTTTGGCCCACAAACTACCACCAATACCCTAAAAGCATTTTTATAATAAAAAATCAATAAAAACTCTTCAATACACCACTACTCCTAGTGAAAAATTGTTCCTTGACATTTGCATGTAGAATTTTCATGTTTCCATTTGTGCTACCCTGTGACCCATGAGCCTTGGAAGTCTTAGAGGCTAAAGCAATTTCAACATTGTGGGAGCTTCAATTGAGTGCCTCTTTGTAGCCTATTTTCCAAGTATTTATAATCAATGCCATGGTTGTGATTCATGAATAATGGCATTGTAGTACAATACTTTTGAAGTAGGAATTACATGGTGCTAGGTATGGATAATATCAAATATAACATAGTATATTTAGATAGCAGACACTATAGTGTTGTTCCACATTTATTAAGTTATTCTAAGTTTGAAATCCAAATGCAATCAAAGATAAAAGTATAAGATCAAATTTGGTAAGGATCACTTTTGTGCATCTTACACATCATAATACCCAACTTTCCAAAACTGATGAAGTTTATTTCTCATTGACTTTAGTGTTGTATATACCAGAATAGCTGAATGTCAAAGGCAAAATTGGAGATAGAATTTATTCTACCTTGAGTAGACTCTGAGAATCTAATTTTGATCCGTGAT
Source organism: Picea engelmannii (assembly GCA_009831015.1). Classification (NCBI taxonomy): domain Eukaryota; kingdom Viridiplantae; phylum Streptophyta; class Pinopsida; order Pinales; family Pinaceae; genus Picea; species Picea engelmannii. Next base: position 773,247 of record ML777220.1, on the reverse strand, counting down.
CTATACTACATGTATCCATCTTATTTTGAATTTGTTGAAACATCTACATAGAGTGACCTGACTAAGAAGCAAACATATGACAGTTCCCTTGCAATGCTTGTTTAGATTCACGATCTTTTAAATACAGTTGTTGTAGTTTGCTCGTATTATTATTATTTTAAATGTCACTTTTTGTATTGCAAGTTATATTGCTTGCCTCTTGCATTGTATTTATACATTGTTTTCCATCAACACATCATCTCATATGTCTTATTCAAATTCAATATAATTTTGAATCATAAACAGAATATGTCAAAAGTCAAACTCTTGACCATGTATTATACCAAGCCATATTAGAGGTTAGAGCCATCATCTGAAGTGTGCTTCCATGCCCACTACTTGCAATTTAGCATTTCCTATTGATTATTTATTCTTGCCTCCTTTCTTAGTGATGTTTCTTTGACATTTATTTTTTTTGAAAAGGACTGCTGCAACACCACCTTTCTACCATTAGGCTTTCATCATTGTTCTATTTTTGTTTGCTCCTTTGTCCTCTGTGTCTTCTGCTTTTGTTTTCCTAAATTGCTGCGTGTTGTGTTACCTCAAGCAACTGTAGCCTCTATTGCGTTGAATATTGTTGCTTGTTTTATTATGTATTTACTTTTATAGTGACTTACAGTTGTCATACTTTAGTACTGTTTTGAACTTTAGTCTTTCTGGGCTTTCCATTTTGGCAGACTATGTAACAGCTACCTTTTATAATTAAATAAATAAATGTTTGGGCACACATGAGTATCAAATTTAAATTTTAATATGGTATTGTTGTTTCACTGAATCATGAATGGTATCAATTAGCTAGTATTATGGTATGGTTATGTTCTTTTTCAATTATGGTATGGTTATGTTCTTTTTCAATTTTTGTAGGTTTCCCATATTTTCCCTATTTTTGTTTTTTATATATTTTTATGTTTTATTAATATATATTATTGTCACTCCCAACCAGAAACTTGTCCAACATAGATTGGAACCAACCAAGCCAAGGAAGCAATAATGGGTTGTGCTTAACCTTACTATCCTTCCAAACAAGGCTTCCTTACTAGTCTTTGCAACACCAAATATGACTTCAGACTTTTTCATAGAAAAAGATTCTGCCAACAATCAAATAATAACCACAATAGTAACCTTCTATGTTGGAGATCTATATGTTGGCACCAACCAAACTAAGGGAAGAGCATGACCAATATCCACCTTGTAGCACAGACTAAACCAAGTCAATGATATGCCAAATCAAAAACACATCGTTCCAGTAAGGCATCTAGAATGCATCACTACCAGCATATCTAATGCTGGCAAGGCATTCAACCCTTACCAAGAAAGTGCCAACTCTCAATTACTCTTCGCAGCACACAACTGTCTTTGCAATGCAGCTACATAACATTAGTAAGACTCAACATGGCACTTACTATCAATAGTAACTACTAACAATCATACTAACAATAACCCTTTCTACTAAAGGTGGCCAATTTATAGAGGGAGGCTAATGTAAAGAAAAAGGCAAAAAGCTTCATGAATCACGACACTAATCCTAATAACACAGAAGATGAAAATCAGGCTTCAACTGTCAAGTCATGACCCCTATCACTTGTCCTAAGACAGTCCATTACATTTGATTTGATAGTTACAAGTTGATCTCACCTTAAGTGTCTAAATAAGACATGCATGCTTTTTGCATTGAATGGGAACTTGGCACTTTAGTTCCTATTCATACAATAACTGAAACATCTTTTCCAGATCATTTCCTCAAAGTATAAATCAAACCATGTCTTTATTCTCATAATTACAATATTCTCAAATTACATTCCTCCGTCTCTTTTGGTTTTGCCCAAAGGCCTAAACACTTTGTTGCTAGGCAGTGAACTTACGGACTTTCACAATTGCTACGAAATAAAAATGGCAATGAGCTGTGAATGGCATCCGAAATGGATGTTCAATTTCAAAAATGGCCAAAAGTTTGTTTTATTTCCTGGACCTTATGGGAATCATTTCTCGTTTCTTGAGAAATAAGTTTCTCAAGACAAGAAACAAATCAAGAAACAGTGACCATTCCTCTCAAGGTAGTTTCTCAGTTGTTTCTTGCTATGAAAGAAAGCACAACTCCTGATAACCCTGGGATTTACAAGGGGGGACTTCTCATCAGGGTTGCCGAAGCGTCCCCCCCCCCAGTCCGGACCCCGGAACCGCGCTCCGAGCGGGAGCGTCCCAAAACCGCGCTCCCCCCCACGCTCCGGACCGACCGAACCGCGCTCTCGACCTATCCTAGACGCTCCCTGCCCTTTGTCGAAGCACCACGCTCCCACTCCGCTCCCGAAGCTACAAGACCCGCTCCCGACCCTCCCGAACACATGCGGGCACTCCCCGATTTTTGGCCCGAAAAAGTTCATTTTTTTGTTTTTTTTTTTACTTTTTTTTTTACTTTTTGGCTTTATGGGTGGGCCCTAGGGTTAGAGAGGGGAGATAAAGCACAATCTCTCCCTCTTATTCCTCATTGTTTCATCTTTGAGTTGGAGTGGAGAGGGAAGGAGCTCTTGGTGTTGGAGCAAAGTTGGAGAGCTTGAAGAGGATTTGTGAGAGCTTGGAGGAGACAACAAAGGGTTCCATCTACTTGCAAATCATT
>ML777220.1:724958-764563 GCA_009831015.1 Picea engelmannii | reverse complement strand
CGGGACTTCTGTTGCTTCCAAGAGCTTTACTTGTGCAAATTTCAGAGAACTGAAACCTTGGAACCACAACCAATGTAAATGCCACTGAGATATGAACATGCAAGGTGTGTTTTCATTTTTTGGGTCACTTGACTGAAAACGGAGATTTCGGCATGAAAGATTTCATTTTTTGGGTCACTTACCGGACGGAGCGTGCTATGAAATTCTGTCACTTGATTGCCGCCCAATCTTTTGCGTCAAGTACTTTTCCTGTAGCTTGGCCACAGATTATTCTATTTTAAAAAAGCCCCAAAAGCCTGCTGTTCAAGGCGAGCGTGAGTAGGCCGACAAATAGGAATTTATATAGCATTTAATGCGAGTGTCCAATGCGGGAACAAGAATCCGTCGACCATCCTGCGATCTCCTTTTACCAAATTTTTTAATGCAGATTTGAATTTATGATGAGTTTGAACACGAGGATACGGGCCGGAACGGGACGCTCTCACAGTCCACGACGGGATCCGTCAAAATCGAATTGCATTCTCACGGAATAGCAATCGAAGCGGTGGAAGATGATCAACGCTTCGCAATTTGACAGCTGGCATTCTGTTTGGAAGAAAACATTCTTCCAGAAAGCTTGGGAGCATGTAGGGTTTGGCCGTCGGTTGGATATTTGTCGGTTGGATATTTGACCATGTGACCATTCCTTATAAATAGGAATTTTCATCTAGAAATTTGGCTTGGATTTATTTAAACTTGGGTTAATATGTACTTTGACATCTTGGTAAACTTGGGTTAATATGTACTTTGACATCTTGGTAAACTTGGTCTTGATATTACGAATTTTAATAATAGATATATTAATCATTTATGTAAATCTTTGAGGTGTTTCTAAAATCCAAATTAATGTCCGTGTCGGAGTTTAATAATGTCGGTATCTATATTCAACAAATTTAATGTTTATATTTAATTTACTAAATAAAGAATAAGATTAAGTAGGTTATGTTTTCTATTTTATTTTTGTAGGTTGTCATTATTGAAATTTAGTTAGTTTGTCATCATCCAAAAGTTAGGCAATTTTTGCAAAATTATAATTTTTATTTTAATGAATTGTTGGTTTTAATGGAAAAATGGATGTAGTACCCTCAAATATCTTTCTCACAATTAGATTCTGCAATATTAATATTTTATGTGTGCAATTTCATCTATCTAAAATAGTTCTTGTTAGAGTTTGGGACAAAAATATTAGTTTCTCGTCCTATTATTTTGAGAATCGAAAAAGAGCCAATTTGTTTTACACATAAAGACAAAGCAAAGCTAAATAAATATATAACTTATTGACTCACTTAGCATTGAATAATTAATAGTAATGGGATCATTAAGGTTTCTACATGCAAGGTCAAAACTCCACACATGAGAACAAAGGAAAACAAATATGTTATGAACTCAATACTTTAAATAGTTTGATAAACTAGCATACATACAGTGTACATCGAATTTGAGCATAGAACACAACATCCATCGTGGTAATGATGATGAGTTACATAATAACTCCTTATATATTGGGAGAACAACTTCCACATAATTAAGTAAGCTAATCTTATAGTAAATTGACCATTTTTTCAACCACAAATTTGACAAGAATCCCACAATGATTTCGTAGATGACCAAAGTTCCACCGTTATGCAAGTTGTTCTCATGGTGGAACCATGCTCCCAATGGTTTTGCCCAATTATGAATCAACTCATATCCTCAAAAAATTGATTAGAATTCGGAATTTGTATGTTGCCGGAGTCTAGCAATTGGAGGAAAGTTTGCTACATGATTACATGGCTTCTCAAATAACACAATTACATCCATATATCTAAATCATAAGTTGCAATAATTACTATATTGACTTCTATATATACATATTCTCCTCATTGCACATGTAGACCCACTATAAGGTTAACCCATTATTACATTTGGAAAGTTTGCTACATCATTAGGCCACTCCCCAAATAACCCAACTATATCCAATGTCCAAATCATAAGTTATAATAATAACCATATTGACCTTTATAAATATATACATATTCTATTTGTTACTCATGTGGACTCATTATAAGGCCAACTCATTTTTACATATACATTTAACTCATATATAACCCCCATTAGGATCAAAATATAGTACCCCTTTGAAAAAACTTTGCCCTCAAATTTTATAATACGGGATTTGCATGTGATAGAAACCACATAATAAGATTAATATGGAGTTATGGTCTCGTGATACCATTGATAATTATGCATCCATCCATATTCAATTATTTTCAATATTAATCTTTGATTATTTGATGTCACGGTTTCTTTTCCTTTGATTCAATGCATTGTTGTAACTTCTATAATTGGTTGTAGTTGTTGGTCTTTGATAATATCATGTTGAATTATGGTTCCTTGATGCCACATTCCATAAATGTCATTGATTTTTACATCTTCTTCCTTGGTAATGTTGATGTCAATTTTCCTATCTTTCTTCCCAACTTTATTGATAATAAGGGTGTCAATATGGTTCCACCTTTGGTGGTTTGCCTTCATTCTCCACAGTCATATCATCAATATTCTTTTATTGTGCAATAGTAGGCTATAACCTTTATGCTTAATCTTTAATTATTGTTGTTTTCGAGATAATATCATCATATTTAACTTGTACACAATATCCTTTGTGCTTGACCTTTAACAGCTCTTGCTTTCCAGATAATATCATCATATTTGACTTGTACATCCTCAAGCTAGAGCTCCTCTTCTTCAAGTTTTTATGGTAACCTTCATGTGTCCTATTTTCCTTTTCCTTTTGAAGCTAAAGGTTGATGCTGTCCATCAACTTCTTATGTCCTTCAATTCTTTGCATTTCTTATTTGGCATCACCGATAGCGAGGCTTCTTTTACTTTCATACAATTTTCTTCTTTAACTCTTTTGATAGTATATTCATCTCTTATTTGTTATTCTAACTCTTGTAGACACATAATCACATTATTAACATCGTTAAGAAGATATCGATCATGCTTATGCAACTTTTTTATTTCTCCATCTTTCTTTTTCAATGATTCCCTTCGGTCATCCTTATCCTTCTTTCCTATGCTCATATTTTCTTGTTTTGAGTTATTAAACTCCTTCATTAGTGATTGATCAAGGAGTCTTGCATCTTAGAGAATTCACTGCCCTTTTTTGTAAGCTCTTCTTTTAGTGCTTTATTAGCTTCCATCATTTCATGTTTGATGTTTTTTTGAACTCGCTTCCTTTTTTCATGATTGAGGCTAACACACCCAAATTTAGCATCATGAGGGATCCATTAACACAATTCGATTTAGTCACTCTTCAACTAAGAAACCGCAAGTGGGGGGTATTTACTCCACTAAAGTCACTTGGGACTTGCCCCTAGCCCCAACCATTATTGTGTGCAATAATGTGCATCCATAAGTCTGAGCGCAGACACTAGCATTTCACTTGGTAGGATGTAAACACCAATGGGGGCTATATTAACTACCCACTTTTACCAATTAAACAAGTTGCCATTAACAGTGTTTGATTTTTTGCATGTAAAAATCTGACTCTATTTATGTATCCATCTGTTTGAGATTACTTTTTCAAATTATTCCCATGTGATTTTAATTTGAAATGGTGGTGATATTAATGTTATCTCGCCATTTATAGGTTTCATCATTCAAATAGCATCATATAAACACCTTATTCCAATGTCCATTTACAACATTCAGTCATTCACTATGATTAATTCCATCTTTGCCTCCATTAAAAAAAATTAAAAAAGTATTTCCATTAGTGATTTCCTTAAACACTAGAGGTTTAATCAAATTCCTTAACTTCCAACTTCATTGCCTTCTAAATATCTATATCAATTTTGTATTAATGTTACAAATATATTATCATATCTTCCATATTTCCAACGACATTTGGATCACCTCATTTGTACTTTTCAATCAAAGTTATGTCAATTATAAACATACATTTTCAATCCTTTATTTAGGCATTGCTTAGTAGGCCAGCATTGCAACAAAGGTATCTTCAAAATTTCTACTCCTGTGAATCTGTAATTTCACCCTCTAATAACTTGATATGCCTACTTTGTAATGTCATGGGTCTCGCTTAATTTGGAATTCGCCAATCAAAAGTTATGGTTTCTCTTCTAAAATGTGTTGATTTTCACCCTTATTCATAAAGTGAGTTTGTGCAGATAATACCTCTGCCCATTTCGCCCATACATGTTTGGAATTCAAATATGTACCCCATTGTTATATCCATGTTCTAATGGCACCAATTTCTCTTCAATTGGACCTCCAAAATTAAAGATATTCTAATTTTAGTGAACCCTACTATTTTTGGCCTAATTTTAGGGCTAAACAATAACAATAACTTGATGGATTATGCCTATGAATTTTCTCACCTTTGGCATTAAAATTTGGAAAATAAATATTTTGTTCTTTCTTCTTTGTAACCCTATGAGTCTCACTTGATTAGGAGTTCCCTAGCAAAACTTATAGAGAAAACCATAAAGTGTTGTTTCAAGGTGCTCAATCCAAGAATTGTCCACACTAATCTCAAATTTTATTAACCCAATACTTAAAATAGCATGATAAACCAATGTACACCAAACATGAGTGCAAAACACAACACCCAAAATGATGATAATAACAAGTTACAAACAACTCCATGTACATTAGGAGAACAACTTCTAGATAACCTAGTATATCAATGTATCCAAATCATAAGTCCATGTATGTAATATTGGGCTATATACACATATTTTCCTCATTGCACATTTGGGTTCACTATAAGGCTGACTAACTATTACATACATGTTTAACTCGTATATACCCCCATTAAGGTCATAACAAAACCGTGAACTATATTTCACTGTAATCATGAGCATCCATGGAGATAATATAAATTTGCAGACCTAGATTTGTTTTTTAGTTAATCAAATATGAAAGTAAACTAAAAAATAGAACACGTCCACTTTGGATGTACAATGTTGTAATCCTCTGGTTGTCTTATTAGTTGTTGAAGCAATATTAGTACTCAACGCAACATCATTAATTACAAAGACAAAAGCAACAACGAGTATGGAATGGAAGTGCACCAAAGAACCCTTTATGTTGATGTAAGGCATGGGATCAACCTCGTCCCAAGAAAAAATATCAATGTCTCTTTATACATTATCCTCTAATGGATAAGGAAATGCTCTAAAGATGGTGGGACATGTATTGTGGGTGTGGGTGTGAGAACAATGAATAATAAACAATTTAATAAAGAGTGAGATGCATTGTGTTTGTCATCATGGAATAGTTTCTGTGATTTTAAAACCTACATCGCATTCTTATCTCTCTAAAGATGATCTATAAATTGTCATAGATATTCCACTACACAAATCATCAAAATAAATTTTAGATGTTACTACAAAATATCGTGAGGTTATACTCTATTATGAAATGTTTCCATGTGATTAAAAGGTAATATTGCAAGCATATTGCTCAAAATATTCAATGAAATAGGAATATGCAAGAAAACCTACAATAGAAAAATAAGCACACCATTGACACAATGAACCCAAGATGTAACCTGGGAAACTCAATGTGTGAAAATCTGACAAGAAGATGAGCATTATGTCTTGCACTTTTATTCACATATATAAACTGCAACATACAAAGAAAGATAGGCTCGTTGTGGATTTACAATGGACATTGTGGCATGAATGGTTGCTACATGGTTTTCTTCTTCCCTTGTTATACTCAAACATCCCACTTCTTTACTCTACTTAGTTATGGAATAGTAAACCATTACAATGTGAATGAAACCCCTTCCTTGTGCCTCAATTTTTAACATATCCTGATAGTTTTCTAAGGTCAGGGTTAAGGTTTTTAGATGCCCTGGAACTCTTGATCAGGGTTAGGGTTTTGGACCCTCTAGAGTCTTCTTGAAATTCTATTGTTAACTAGTTCCACACGTGTAAGTAATAAGAATTTCCATGGCATCCACTTGGTATTGTGGTAATTGAAGTATAGGTCAATTTGTGGGTGTCATAACTTTAACATACGAACTTTGATCAAGCTACTCTTTAGACCACTTGAAAGCTCTCAATGAGTAGAATAATGTTGGAGGGTTAAGTACTTTGTTCATAAAGTTTTGACCCAGAAAAAGGGTCATTTAATGCCCGAAACACGTTCTAGGAGTTTTAATATCCAAATCACCCAAAGAATTTTCCCCTAAAATGGGTTGGACAAGGCCATGGCTATGATTCTTCACCCCAAAAATTACCAAAAATGATAACAAATTATATAGTGATCCATTTTGGATCACGCCTCCCCATTTTGGGAGGCTTTTGGTCCCCGTCTAGCTTATACTGAAGGAGACAAGGAAAAATTTCCTAAACTTTCTCCCTCGAGTATTACTTGGCCTTCCGCAAAATTTGTACTTTTAACCTAATCTACTAGAGTCCTTATTGCCCTCGTCTAGTTGCTTTGGAAATTTTCTACAAAACCATATCGATTGCTAACTTTGTTCGAGCTTCTAGAGTCAATTCCTCTATGGTAGGTAATACTTGCCCTTGACATTCCTCATCTAGCATGGATGGCTCATAAAGGTTCAAAATATCCATGCACTACTAAGTAAATGCACATTTATGGTGGTAAATTGAGCATGTAGGCATTGTCATATACCCATTCCAACACTCTGAAAGGACCATATCTCAAAGCCTTAATATTCTTTCTAGGTCCCTACAACCTCTTTTTATTAAGGTGCAACTAGACTCGGTCTTCTACCTTGAATTTCTTCTTAAGTATGTGATGGTCATGCTTGACCTTGTACTTTTCATGTGACTTCTTTAGTGTCTCTTATATGTGCAAATGGATTTGCTTGATCTTGTCAATGATTCTTTCAATATTTAATGCTTCTCGTGTCGTGTCTTTCTCATTTACTCCATGTTGTCCATATATAACATCTAAGGGTGAAGGTGGTTGATATCTAAAAAAAGTTTCAAAAGAGGACTTGTGTAACACACCCACGACAACGAATAAAGTTTTTCGCTTTTCTCAAGGGACAAAATCTCAAATTTTGAAGCCAAACAATTCTCTAAGACTGGATGGTCTCGTTCTATAGTTAAACGCAGAACCTTTCGGTTTCTTAGTGCAGGTTTAAGGGCAAACGCGACCTTCCCCTTCGCCCTACTATGAAAACTTGGAGTGTCGGGTGTTAGCTCCTTTTGTGACTCGGTCTGCACGATTAAATTCCAGGCACGAGTTTCTCTCACGCGACCATGGACTATGACCACCCACCTACCCAAAAGGCGTTTCGGGACTTCGCATGTCAAGTATTCTACATGTGAGTTACCCTGACTTTCCCAATCTCCAAAATCCAACAGGGGCCTGGCGCATGCTAGCTCTTCCCTTATCCTCCTCCACGTGACCACTACCCGTGACCATAGGCTTAACCTAAACGGGGCGTCGTGTTTCGCGACTTCGGAACTTTCGATGCAAGGCACCCCAACTCCTCCAACTCCTGAGTTCCGAAAGGGGCTTAACAACCGTTAGCTCCCTCCTTTGGCCTTCGTCCATGTGACCATTTACTACGACCCGGAGCCTAACTCCAAGGCGCATCGGAACTTCGCATATCGCGAGTTCTCACGACTTCCCTCTTTGACCTTTCTACCCTGCGAATCAGCGAAATGTTGAGATCTCGCCACGTGTCCTCCTTAATGCTCTTTGACCTTCTTGCTCTGGGAGTCAATGAAATGTTGAGATCTTGCCATGTGTCCTCCTTAATGGACGACCATAAACAAATCAGAACTTGTCTCGTGCACCTTCCCTCGGATCCAACGACTGTTGGTTCACGTGCTTCAGATTTGACGACTCAGATCCGTTTTCCTCCTATGCTCACTTCTCATTGTCTGAACGTGGATTTCGACGGCCCAGATCTTCTCCTCCACAACTGGGTCCTTAGGGAATTTCAAATTCCCACGTACCTCTTACGTTAATCCGTTCGCGTCGGATCGACGGTCCACGACCTTCCTTGGTCTAACAGTCCAGATCACATCATAACATCTGGTTTCAAAATTTTACTCGCGCCAACCTGCAAATCTTACGTTGTGCGAACTTGCGAAAACTGAAGTAGACGAGGCATTAATGTCTGTTCTCCTTCTTCAAATCCGGCGATCGTGACAAACCTTGGATCCTCCCGAATGGATCTCATCCACTCACCTACCAAATGAAAGGGTATTCCATTTCGGTACCTAAATCTCACTATCCTTCCTGAGCTTTGTCAGTTCTGGAGGATTAAGAGCACTGCGTTCCTTCCTTTAGTCTAGAATTTAGGTGGTTCTTAGTTTCTGCTTGCCTCGCAGAGAGCCTATGCATATTTGCACTACCTCCCCTGAGCTTAGTAGACTTCGTCCTCGTAGTGATTGCCGGATTCGACCTCCGCAATCAAGGAAGTACTCACTCAACTCTAGGACAGGGATGCAATTCCCTGGGAAGGTGCTTTTGAGGAATATAACTAGAACATAAGGGAAATCAAGCAGATGTAGAAGTTCTCAAGGATGAAATCATACTGTTAATTTAATCATTCAATGCAGAAGCCATTCACGGGCATACAAAACAAGCATGCATCCATTATTTCCAATTTAGAGTTCAAGGCATAAAAACACTTATCAAAAGCATAAAGCGTGAAGCGAATGCTGAGAGGGGTGCTCGTTTCCACCCAACCATAGGCCCAGTCACTCCCAATGGATTTATCACTGGCCACCCCCGAGCTTAGGCCACGATGCTTTGAGATTCAATCTCTTACTTCCAGCTCAACAAAAGTTAGGGACGAAGGCTACTGTCCTTCTCCCCATACAGGAATAGGTAAGGACGAATATTACTCTCCTTCACCTGTCTCTGTCTCCCTATTCCCTGTGATAAGAACTCGCTTGTTCACTTTCGATCCTTCCTCGGACCCGATAGCTCTGCTCCTATCTCTGCACTCTTCATCGGTCGCTCCCTCTGTCCACCATGCTTCCCTTCTTGCCCCCCTCGACAAGGTTGCGTGTGGCTCGAATCCCCCCGTCCGTGGTCAGGTCTGGAAGCCATACCGATGGGTAGTCTGCCCCATCCCTCATTAACTCTTGAGGAGGCCCTTCCCACCTACTAGCCTGGCGGGAATTCATTCTCGGTCAGAGGGTTGTTCTGATATGAGCAAAATTAACTCCAGCATGGTACTGGTTCGGTGGAGGTTAACGCAACCATTCCGGGTCCCCTCCACCACCTTTTCATTAGTAATCGTGGTCTCCCTTTCTTAGCACATCCCCTCTCTCGGCAGTCATGCAACACGTAACATTTCCTATTACAATAATCAAAATTTACATTCATCGACCTTCTACACAAGGTCCATCAAATCAAACATTCACACTTTCAAGTTTGCCATAGTTCCTCGGTCCATATAGTTATATTTACAGACTGGGGGAAACAGGGTGTTACAATTCCCTCCCCCTTAAAGGAATCATCGTCCTCGATGTTCTATCTATCAACATGATATGTATGTACAGAAGTAAACAAAATCGGAAATGCCTACCTTATGACATCTTCCATTTCCCACGTAGCCTCATCTGGGCCAAAGTGTTTCCATTGCACCTTCACCTGTGCAATGGTTCGATTCATGAGTGAGGTTTCCTTCCTGTTTAGTATGCATTGGGGTTCTGGCAGGAATTCTCCCTCCGGTTCCACCTGGATCACAGACCAGTCAATTATATGGTTAGCATCATGTACATATTTCTTTAATAATGAAACATGGAAAACATTGCGTGCCTTTACTGTGGGAGGAAGTGTTATTCTATAGGCTACAGGTCCCACTCTATCGAGGACTTCAAAGGGTCCACAATACCGACGTGCCAACTTGGCATAGGCTCCCATTCTCAAGGAACTCTTCTGGGGTCTAACTCTAAGATAGACATGGTCTTCGGCTTTGAACTCTCGGGAAGTTCTCTTTCTGTCGGTCCTGAGCAATTTTTAGATTTTGCCGTATCTGCACTACTTGTTGTTCCATTTCTTTCAGCATGTCGGGTCCAATTGTAATTTTGTCCACTGGATTACTCCATCTGATTGGGATCTTGCACTATATACCATAGAGGGCTTCAAAGGGGCTCATCTTCAAGGATTCCTGATAACCGTTATTGTAGGCAAACTCTACCAATGGTAGGTAGTCTTCCCACTTCTTAGGCTGATGCATTGCGTGCATCCTTGGCATGTCCTCTACTATTTGGTTTACTCTTTCTGTCTGTCCATGAGTTTGACGGTGACAGGCTGTGTTGAACAACAATTTAGTCTCGAAACTGGCCAGTAGGGATTTCCAAAAGTTTGAAGTGAATTTGGTATCTCTGTCAGATACAATTTCCTTGGGCATGTCATGCAGTCTGAATATCTCCTTCATGAAGATGTTGGCAATATCTATTGCCTTGCAAGGTGACTTGACATGGATGAAATGGGCAGACTTATTCAGTTTGTCCACCACGACCATGATGGCATCATTTTGCTTGGTCGACCTTGGTAATCCGATGATGAAATCCATGGAGATGGTTTCCCATTTCCATTCTGGGATTGGTAGGGGCTGTAATAATCCGGCTAGATGTCGATGCTCTGCCTTAACTTGTTGGCATTCTAGGCACTTAGCTAGATAGTTAGCTATGTCTTTCTTTAACCCAAACCAATAGAATTGTTTCCTAGTGGCCGTGATCATCTTCTGATATCTCGGGTGACCAGTATATGGTCTCTTATGCAGTTCATCCATTATGAACCTCTTCAAGTCATCACAGTTCGGAATATACAATCTGTTTATGTAAGTCAGCAGCCCTTCCTTGAGCATTTGGTAGCCTTCATACTTCAGCCCTGTAGGCTCTTGCCTTAGGTATGAGGTCACCGTCTTAAAGAATGCATCTGTCTCTTGTGCATTTCTGATTCTCTCCCCGACGTCCTTTTTGCAGGTGCTTACTGCTGCTAGATGAATCGTTTTTATACTTCTGCTAAGGGCATCGACCACCCTATTTTCCTTTCCTTTTATATGTTTGATTTCGAAATCGAATTCACTTAGGAGAGCCATCCACCTCGCTTGCCTGACATTGAGTTTTGGTTGATCAAACAGGTGTCTCAATCCACAATGATATGTCATAAGCACAAATCTTCTACCCAGGAGGTAGTGTCTCCACATTTTTAAAGCATGTACTATGGCAACCAACTCTAGGTCACAGGTCACATAATTGATCTCATGCTCATTTAATTTCCGGGATGTATAACAAATTACACGTCCTTATTGCATAAGGACTCCTCTGAGTCCTTCCTTGCAGGCATTTGTACACACAAGGAAATCATCATCCGGGTCTGCAATCTTTAGCACGGGGGCATGGGTTAGGAGGTATTTTAGTTCCTGGAATATTTCTTCACATTTTGACGTCTAAATGAATTTAGTCCCCTTTTTTTGAAGGGCAGTGATTGGACAACCAATCTTGGGAAACCCTTTTATGAACCTTCTATAGTATCCTGCTAAGCCCACGAAGGACCTAATATCGAATACATCTTTCGGGATAGGCCATTCCATAATGGATCCGATCTTGTCGGGGTCCACTGCCACCCCTTCCTTAGATATAACATGGCCTAAGTAGTGGACTTGTTTCTGAAAGAAATCACACTTGCTAAACTTAGCGTAGAGTCGATGCTCCCTTAGTACTTGAAGTACGAGTCTAAGATGTTCTTCGTGCTCCTCCCTGTTCTTGGAGTAGATTAGGATATCATCAATGAAAACCAATACAAATTTGTCTAGAAATTTGTTGAGTACATTATTCATCAAGCACATAAAAGTGGCGGGGGCATTGGTTAACCCAAATGGAACCACCACAAATTTGTAGTGACCATACCTCGTCCTGAAGGTTGTTTTGTGGATGTCTTCATCCTTAATCTGAACTCGATGGTATCCAGATCTTAGGTCGATCTTTGAGAAGATGGATGCACCTCCCAATTGGTCGAACAAGTCATCAATTCTTGGTAAGGGGTACTTGTTCTTTATGGTTGCCTTATTGAATTCTCTGTAATCTATGAACAGTCTGAGTGTGCCATCTTTTTTTTTCACAAACAGGATGGGCGCTCCCCACGGAGATACATTGGGTCAGATGTAGCCTTTGTCCATCATCTCCTTTTGTTGTAGCTTGAGCTCAACAAGCTCTGGTGTGATCATTTTGTATGGTGTTCTAGATGCCGGTACCGCTCCTGGTGTAAGTTCTATTGAGAAGTCAATATCCCTTTTCGGAGGTAGACCTGGTACTTCTTCTGGGAATACGTCCTTGTATTCTCTTAATATGGGGTGGTCCTCTAGGTTTGGTTTGTCGTCTTCAATGGATTCCAACACCTGTATTGCATATAAGGAACACCCTTTTCTGCAATACTTCTTCATTTGAAGGGCCGATATTTGTCTCACTGAGACAAGCTTATGAATCCCTTGGAGGGTCATATTTCTCCCTTCTTCGTTTACACATTCTAAAGTTTTATGATAACAATCCATTTTATCTTTATGAGTAGCCAATCAGTCCATACCAATCAACAAGTCATAAGATCCCAAGGGAAGTAGGTTAAGGGTCGCTCGGGTGGGCAATCCACCCATGATGAATTGACAGGCCGGTATAGCCTCTGCCACCTTTCTTTTGGTCCTAGTGGCTAGTTGTACCAACCATGGTTTAACATGTCTAATTGGTTGCAATTTACTATCGACAGTTTGAGGGGCTACATAACTCAAATTAGAACTTGGGTCAATTAAAATAGAAATTGGATGGTTGGCGATCATACCTTCCAGCTCCACTACTGAAGCTTGGTGGTCGGCTTGATTATTGTCCAGGGATGCATAGATTCATGGCATGCTCCTAGCCACATCATTGACGGTGGTAGCTTCTTGGATATTGTAGACCCCCTAATTGTTTTGTTGTATGTGTGGGCAGTCCCTCAATCTATGATTTTCTCCACAACCCCAACATTTTAAGGGTTCCTTCTTTAGGTTAACGGTCTTTATGGGGGCTGTCTGAAAAGGTTTATTTCCACTTTGAGAGGGGAAATTTTGTTGATATACACTTCTAGCAGGAAGGCTCCCCCTAAAATCTTTTCCATAGTTCTTAAGTCTTGAGGAGTTAAACCTTTTCTTCTGGAATCCCAAACTACTCTTCTTCTTCCAGTCCTCGTGGGGTCTTGTCTTGCTCCCAAACTGTTCATAACAATACCTCGCCTTCCGGATAACTTCTTCTACGGTCCTTGGTTCGTCGAACTCAATCCTATCCCGGTAGGTCTGAGGTAACCCACTAATGAACCGTTGCATTTTTTCTTTTTCATCTTTTATGTAAGGTACATACCTCAGTGAGCTGTCCCAACCAGAGTTCGTAGAATTCCTTAGTTTTCCCATCCATGTATTTTTTTGACAGATACCACTTCCTGAAGTATTTCTCAAACTGTTTCCATGACAAGTCCTTCTAATGGATTCCTTTCACATTCCTAAGGTCTTCCCACCATATGGAAGCCTTTCCATTCAAGTTGAAGATGGCTATTCGAGCCTTCAAGTTTTCGGAGTAGTCACAGACTCTAAAATACTTCTTTAAACCAAGTAGCCAAGCTTCTGCCTCTTCTCCCTTCTTTATCTCTCCGTCGAAAGAGGGTGGTTTGGATTTCTTGAACTCTTCAGGACCACAGGTTTTGGAACGCTTATGTTTCCTTCCTTTCTTCTGAGAATGCGAGATGGCCTTGCTACTAGAAGACCCTTCGGAGTTGTCAGCTTCCTTTCTACAGGACTCTCCCGATGAGTGTCCCCTACCTTCAGGTTGGACCTTCTTCGCGGTACTTCTCCCAGTGGGGTCACTTATGGATTCATGCTTTCGCATATCAGGTGGACTCTGACCTCTCTTGTTGTGTCGTCAGTCCCCATGACTGGTTGCGGGTTCATGCTGCAGTTGCCTCTGTATGTCAAATAAGCTCTGTAGCAAGATTATGTTAAATTTTGTTTGTTTCTCTTGCTCCTTTAACAGTCTCTCATTGTCAGCCTTCAAACTCTATAGCTCGACCCTGAGGCTTCTTACAGTTTCAGCCAGATCCGAAGGGGTTTCCGCCACCCTCCTCTCATCAAATTCCTCGTCTCTATTGTGGGAGCCATCCCCCACTTCATGACACATCAACATCCTTTAGTATTGGAGTCTTCCCATGATTCATTGACTGTTCAAGCGTTGCCAAAAACACTTATAGTTAGCTAACAATCTATTAGTTCATGAACAATACAGGGTTTTAATTTCTTAATGCACACGCACAGTAGAAGATTTCATTCCTTTCTTTGATAGCATTTTTAAATCAGACTTTTTAAGAAAGAGGTAAGGTAGGGTGTCACTCTTTTGAAAGTACTCCAAATAGAGTTATTTAAGCGACTCGTCCATGAGCCCAAGCAGGCTAAGTGTTGTAACCATGCTCTGATACCATTTTGTAACACACCCACGATGACGAATAAAGTTTTTCTCTTTTCTCAAGGGACATAATCTCAAATTCTGAAGCCAAACAAATCTCTAAGACTGGATGGTCTCGTTCTATAGTTAAATGCAGAACCTTTCGGTTTCTTAGTGCAGGTTTAAGGGCATACGCGACCTTCCCCTTCGCCCTACTATGAAAACTCGGAGTGTCAGGCGTTATCTCCTTTTGTGACTCGGTCTGCGCGATTAAATTCCAGGCGTGAGTTTCTCTCACATGGCCATGAACTGTGACCACCCACCTACCCAAAAGGCGTTTCGGGACTTCGCATGCGGTTATTCTACATGTGAGTTACCCTGACTTTCCCAATCTCTAAAATTCGACAAGGGCCTAGCACATGCTAGCTCTTCCCTTATCCTCCTCCACGTGACCACTACCCGCGACTATAGGCTTAACCTAAACGATGTTTCGCGTTTCACGACTTCGGAACTTTCGATGCAAGGCGCCCCAACTCCTCCAACTCCCAAGTTCCGAAAGAAGCTTAACAACCGTTATCTCCCTCCTTTGGCCTCCGTCCATGTGACCATTTACTACGACCCAGAGCCTAACTCCAAGGCGAGTTAGAACTTCGCATATCGTGAGTTCTCACGACTTCCCTCTTTGACTTTTCTACCCTGCGAGTCAGCGAAATAATGAGATCTCGCCACGTGTCCTCCTTAATGGACGACCATGATCAAATCACAATTTCGCATATCACGAGTTCGAACAATTATACTCTTTGACCTTCTTGCTCTGCGAGTCAACGAAATGCTGAGATCTTGCCACGTGTCCTCCTTAATGGACGACCACAATCATAACTTGTCTCATGCACCTTCCCCCAGATCCAACGACTGTTGGTTCACGCTCTTCAGATCTGACGGTTCATATATGTTTTCCTCTTGCGCTCACTTCTCGTTGTCTGAACGTGGATTTCGACAACCTAGATCTTCTCCTCCACAACTGGGTCCTTAGGGAATTTTGAATTCCCACGTACCCCTTACATTAATCTGTTCGCATCGGATCGACGGTCCACGACCTTCCTCGGTCTAACGGTCCAGATCACATCGCAGCATCTGGTTTCGAAAGTCTAGTCACGCCAACCTGCGACTCTTTCGTTGTGCAAACTTGCGAAAATTGAAGTAGACTAGGCATTAATGCCTATTCTCCTTCTTCAAATCCGGTGGTCGTGACAGACCTTGGATCCTCCCGAATGGATCTCATCCACTCACCTACCAAACGAAAGGGTATTCCCTTTTGGTACCTAAATCTCGCTATCCTTCCTGAGCTTTGTCAGTTCTGGAGGATTAAGAGCATTGTGGTCCTTCCTTTAGTGTAGAATTTAGGTGGTTCTTAGTTTCTGATTGCCTCGTAAAGAGCCTGTGCATATCTGCACTACCTCTCCTGAGCTTAATAGACTCTGTCCTCGCAATGATTGCGGGATTCGACCTCCGCAATCAAGAAGTACTCACTCGACTCTAGGACAAGGATGCAATTCCCTGGGAAGGTGCTTTTGAGGAATTTAAGTAGAACATAAGGGAAATCAAGTAGATGTAGAAGTTCTCAAGGACGAAAGCATACTCTTAATTTAATCATTCAATGCAGAAACTATTCACAGGCATACAAAAACAAGCATGCATCCATTATTTCCAATTTAGAGTTCAAGGCATAAAAACACTTATCAGAACCATAAAGCGTGAAGCGACTACTGAGAGGGGTGCTCGTTTCCACCCAACCATAGGCTCAGTCACTCCGAATGGATTTATCACTGGCCACCCCCGAGCTTAGGCTACGATGCTATGAGATTCAATCTCTTACTTCCATCTCAACGAAAGTTAGGGACGAAGGTTACTCTCCTTTTCCCCATACAAGAATAGGTAAGGACGAAGATTATTCTCCTTCGCCTGTCTATGTCTCCCTATTCCCTGTGATCATAACTCACTTGTTCACTTTCGATCCTTCCTCAGACCCGAGAGCTCTGCTCTCGTCTCTGCACTCTTCGTCGGTCGCTCCCTTTGTCCACCACGCTTCCCTTCTTGCCCCCCTCAGCAAGGTTGCATGTGGCTCAAATCCCCCCGTCCGTGGTTAGGTCCGGAAGCCATACCGATGGGCAGTCTGCCCCATCCCTCATTAACTCTTGAGGAGGCCCTTCCTGCCTACCAGCCTGACGGGAATTCATTCTTGGTCAGAGGGTTGTTTTGATCTGAGCAAAATTAACTCCAGCATGGTACTGGTTCGGTGGAGGTTAACGCAACCATTACGGGTCCCCTCCACCACCTTTTCATTAGCAATCATGGCCTCCCTTTCTCAGCACATCCCCTCTCTCGGCAATCATGCAACACGTAACATTTCCTATTACAATAATCAAAATTTACATTCATCGACCTTCTACACAAGGTCCATCAAATCAAACATTCACACTTTTAAGTTTGCCATAGTTCGTCGGTCCATATAGTTATATTTACAGACTGGGGTAAACAGGGTGTTACAACTTGTTGGTGGAAGTATGGACTACTCTATTACAAGAGTGATGAATATAGATGAAATTCTCTTAGGTTCTTGGATAATTTTGATTGTGACTCATCCAAAGTCGAACCAATGTCTTGCTCACCACTTATGTTTGTCGTATGTTTGTGGATGGAATGTTGCATATCTCTTCAACCTAGTGTTCATATTCTATTAGAGATTAGTGCAAAAGGCACTAAGAACCTTGTATAGATATCCAAATTATGCTCCCTTGTATCCCAAAGTGCACCCAAACCCTTTCAAAGAACAAGATTGTCACATCATATCCCATGATTGACTTTATACAAGGCATAAATATGCACATATCACTAAATATATCCACTGCCACAATAGATAGTTATGTCCCCACTCAGCTTTTGGAAGACCACCTTCAAAATCCATGGAGATGCTCTACCATGATCTAGTTGGTACATGTAAGGGACAATATAGACCTTGCTTCCTATGGTTAGGTTTACTGGTACAACAAAGTATGCATCTTGTAATGAATTGAGCTACATCTTCTTTCATTTTGGTTCAACACACATACCTTTGCAAGTTGGTTATCGTTTTTCCAACACCAAAATGACTTGCAACTTTTGAGGTGTGACCCTCTCCTATGAGTTGTGTTCTCTCACCTTTAGGCACACATAGCTTATCCATCTCATAGTGCAACCCAATTTGGATATGGTAGTTAGCCTTGTTATAATCTCATTATTCATGAAATTGGCCTCACAAATGCTAAAATATTCCCTCGAAGTCCTCACATTATGTGCATTCCTCCTTGTATGCATCATGGATGAAAGGCTCCATGTGCATAAGAGTACTAAACATTGTGATCTTGGGTGTAGATGCCATTAACAACATGTCTGTCAACTTATTAGTGTTTCCATTTGTATACTTGATCACGAGATGAAATTGATTCATCCCATACACTTGTAGTGTCTTTCCAGTTGAAGCTTACTATGCCCCTACAAATATTGTAGATGTTGGTGATCAGAGTGGATGATGGTATATCTATCCATCAAATAATGCTTTCATTTATCAACAATTTGAACAAAAGCAAAGAGCTCCTTGTCATATGTGGGGTAGTCCAACACTACTCTTTGAAATAATTCAGGATGATAACGTTTGGCTTACCTCATTGCATCAATTCTGCTCCCATTGGATACCCCCTTGCATATGTCCCACTTCACTAATCTTACAAACTCTAATCTTTCCTTTTATTTCTTCAAAATCCTTGTGTCAAATATTTCCCCACTAGAAACTCTTGTTGATGGCAATTATGGCATGGAGTGGTGCAACCATGACTGAAAAGGATGCTATTAACTTTCGAAGGTAATGCATTGCTCCCAAAAAGATCTTAACTTAAGTGAAATTGTTAGGAGCTGACCATTTGATGGTGACCTCCATGATCACATGGTAAATCTTGAGTTCCCATCCATCAATCACGTACACCAAGTACACTAAGACGATTCAGAAAACTCACATTTCTTAAAGTTTTCTAGCAGTTGATGATTTCTTGGAAACTCTGACACATGCATGATATGTGATATGATATATGCTCTCCCCAAGTAGAGCTAAAGATGAATATATCATGCAACTACACTAGTACTAGTGAATCCAAAAACTGATAGAAGACATCATTCATTAAATGCATAAATGCAGTCAACACATTAAATAAACCAAAAGGCATAACCAACCACTCATATAAACCTTGCCTCGTCTTAAAGATGGTTTTCCAAGTGTCTTTTTCTTTACCTTGCACTTAGTGGTATCCCAATTAGAGATTCAGTTTGGTGAAGCACTTGGCATGCTATGATTGATCTAGCAAGTCATTGATCCTAAGCAGAGGGTATTGGTTTTTGAGGTTGATCTTGTTTAGAGCTCCATTGTCAATACACATTCTTTAAGTCTCATCCTTCTTAGGCACCATAATGATAGGTGACCCAAAAGGTTAGGTACCTGGTCAAATTACTCCCTACTCCAACAATTGTTGCAACTATATGTTCACTTAATTTGATTCTAGTATCAATAGTTTGTACAATCACATGTTTGGAAATGGAGAGTCACATAATAATAGTATTGTGTGCCCCACTTATCTCTTAAGTGGTATCCCGTTAGGCTCTTGGAACACTTCTATGTACACATACAAATCTTATCCAACTCATGTTTATTTTCTTTTGTGCATTCATCTAGAGATGCCTTTACATATTCTTGCTAATTTTGTCTCAAGAAGAGATATACAAGCATTCTACTTTAGATAATTGGTTTATTTTCTTAGTCGGCACTAACTAGGGTTCTTGAATTTAATTTTATGCACATTGATGATGTAGTGTTTTCCATCCTTGACCAACCAATTTTGGTTTTCTCTCCCCATGAAGATCACGTCCCTCGTGTACATGTAGGGCTTCCAAACACATATCAAATGGAACCACACCAACATCTACTTCCTCAATGTAGATTGCACTTATGAAAATATGTTGATGATTGCAGCTTCATGAGACATTCTCCAGGTCGTTCTCCTCTGGACAGAGTTGAGACGATCTGTGAGAAGCCCATGTGATGGGTGTGTCATACTTCTTTGGACTGAGTTGAGATGACGTGTGTGGTCTCTTGTCAAGCTCCTCTGGACTGAGTTGAGATGACTTGAGATGGTCTCATGTCTAACTTCTATGGACTTAGTTGAGTTGACTTGAGATGGCTCTCTAGATGGTACTCCTATGGACTTAGTTGATTTGATTTGTTGAGAGTGACGTCCCTGTGGCTGAGCACAGCTGGACGTGTCCCTAGTGGTTGAGCACTAGAGGACGTGAGAGATCCTTGCTATATTTTCTAAGAGTAAGATTTATTGTGTAACCCTGATTTGTATTGTAAAGGGTACAAGCTGACCCCACCATGTAAAGATAATTAATATTGTGTAAAAGATTAATTTTTTTTCGAGTTATTGAAGTCGGCCCTATTGTGCCAATAGACACATTCATTTGATGTGCCAGGTCTTGTATAAATAAGAGATGATCCCCATTGTGGATCACTCACTCTTCATTGTCTCATTATCTCAACGCCTACTCTAGGGCTGAAGTGTGCACTTCTCTTAGGTGCGAGTTTTCTTGGTCATTGAGCACCTTGTTGTGTACTCTAAGGTTTGTGGTGTGTGGTGGATCTTCTCTTGACTCTATAGCAAAGGATTGTTGGTTTTTTCCCTTAATTGAGAAGGGTTTTCCCATGATAACTTATTGTGTTCTTTTGCATGGTTATTCTTCTTTTGATCTTGGTTACTGCATCTATTGTATATTGTATAGTTGCATTGTTTATGGTTCAAGTTCGTGCTAAATTGAAAGAAACTACATGTGCTTGAGCTAAGCATTAAAATTCAACAAAATCTAATATTACATTGCTCAGTAATATCGAGCTCCCTATCCTTATTTACCCATCTCAATGGGTGTGGGAGAGGATGGTCGTGGACTTCTAATCTAATCTTACTCACCAAATCATCATATATGAAGTTGACTTGTGAACTAAAGTCAAATAGATAATTTGTCTTTGTCTTCTTGACTTGGATCTTGATAAGAGTCTTCTCATTCTCTTCCTTGGAATGAAGGTTGCTCATGTTTCTCTCTAGTTGGTTACCCAAATCCATGACTAACATCTTCTTCTTCTTGGCCTCCTTATTGTGGTTCTTTAATTCAACTAGGGGTGTAACTTCCCACATTTATATTCAATATGATCATCAATATTACAATGGTTACGCGGTTGCTTGGATCATTCAACTGATGTGTAGTGGAGATAGTCTTGTTACCCTTTCCTTTCCCTCCTTGGAAGCGCTACATTGATCTATTTGCTTGGGACCACTTGGTTATCATTTCTTCTTCTCATTATCTAGATAATGTTGTTGCACACAAGCTTCATTAAAGGCCTTATGTTTAAAGATTATTACTTGCCTTCTTAGATGAATGTGTAGACCACCCAAATACTTGAGCACTACATCCAGGTTCTTGGGAGAATCTCAATAGAATGGCTTGTTTTCTAAACTCAATAGTGTACTGTTGCACACTCTGCTCTTGTTTTTGTTTATAATAGTGCCAATAAATCTAATAGTCCTCTTCACACCCAATAGGGTAAATCTAGGAATTAATGAGAGTTCAAAACACCTCCAACTTAGTTATCGGTATATCACCCTCTAGTATAAGTGTCTTTGTATAGATTTTCCACCAAGTTTGGGTGTGACCCTCTGGTTGTAGTTAGGAGAATGGTATATTATTCTCTTCTCCTATATTATGCACAACAAAGTAGACTTATAATTGTTGCAACCATTACTTCAATTTCACATTGTTGTTCTCATATTGATAGGGCATGATGCCCACTTTTGTGATGTTAGAACTTGGTTTCTCTTTCACTATATTTTCAAGTTTCCCATTAGAGTCGACATTTGACTTAGATTTTCCATGCCCCCCAAAAGCTATAAACTTTCTCTTTGGAGCTAACATTAAAATCTATGTATTGTAAGCAATGTCAGAGACTTGTGCTTATAGTCTTGTAAATCTCTCATTCGAGTCATCATAGGGTTTGGGACTTCTTTCTTTATGTCAATCTATGGATGCTATAATATTCTACAAAAAAACAAAGAAAAATACTTTGATACCAATATGATGTGTAAACTATCGTAGATATTCCACTCAATTAAAAATGAACTCAAGAATGTCAGAGAATATCTACAATTGCAAAATGAGCACACCACTAATGCAATGAGCACAAGATGTACCCTCAAAAACTTGATGTGGGAAAACCCAAAAAGAGGATGATGATTATGCCTTGCTCTTTTCTTCTTGGCTATAAAATGCAAGATACAAAGAAAGATGAATCATTGTGGAGTTACAATGGACATTGTAGCTTAAATGGCCACTACAGATCTTCTTCTTCCTATGTTCTACTCAAATGTCCCACTCCTTTACTTTGCTCAACTATGGAACAATAAATCATTACACTAGGAACAAAACCCCTTCCTTTCCTTGTGATTCAATTTTTAACATGTCATAATAGTCATTTAGGGTTAAGGTTAGGGTTTCTTCATGCACCAACTCTTGATTAGGGTTGGGGTTTTGGACCCTCTAGAATATTTTTGAAAGTTCACATGTGCGCTAGGAGGAACTTATATGGAATCCACTTGGAATTGCAGTGGCAAAATCATAGGTCAACTTGCTAAAGGCATAAATTCCTCACACAAACTCTGACTGAAGTGATTTTTGGATTGTTAGAAATATCTCAATGAGTAGAGCGACATTAGAGGGTTTTGAACATTGTTCACAATGTTTTAATTCAAAAAATGACCATTTGATGCCTAAAACAAGCTCAAGAGGTTTTAGGTCCCAAAATCACCAAAATAGGACATGCCCCTAAAATGGGCCCAACCAGGCTATGGCTATGATTTTATACCCAACAAAGAACCAAAACAGATAACAAATTATATAATGATCCTTTTCAAATCAAAATATTAAGCTAAATTATATATATAAATATATAAGGTGTATTGGTTTCATTCTTGGTTGTCAAAATGAGGGAAGAGAATAACTTCCATACATCAAATGAAGAGGAAACCTCAATCCCCCCAGGAGCTTGCAATATCACCATCGATAACTCGTTTTTTTGTTGTATTACAATGATGAGAAGAAGCTTTATGTGAAATGCATGTACCATCGTTGGCTTGGATCTAAAATCTAAATCAAGTTGGACAACAAAGTAAAAATGATTGGTTGAGCACTTGAAAACCTACAAAACATGAACAACAAATAGTCTAGGATCAAAATGGGAACACTAGAAGGACCAAAGAGCTCCAACATTGTCTAGAAGGGTTAAAAGAGAGGTTGTTGTGCACTAAAAAACACATAATTACGCCAAATCAAGTACAAATCCTCCAAGTTACTCTTACATGTGAGTAAAATAGGGCCTTGTTTTGACAACAATGTAAAATAAGACTTGAGAACTTGGAGGAAATGGAGATGACTTAAGTGAACCTATGATATGAGGGAATGGAGATGGACAAGTTGAGTGTGATATATGTGTGGAATTTGTTAAGCCTTATTAATACAATATATGGACAAGGTACCATTTGTTTGTTGGTCTACATTAAACACATGTTATGAAGGCATTGGTCCATTGCCAAATAAGGCAAGGACATGTCTAACTATGAATTGATTTCCTACTAGAGTCTTAATATATACATATTACAATGGATATGCATGAATGTAAAATGTGAGTTAATTTATTTAATTAAGGTTAATGATCTAGAGCTTCACTACTAAATAGGGAAAGGCTTGATTTTACCAAGTACTAATAGTTTTATGAAGTTGTGCCATGTTCCCTTACATTGAGACATGGTAAGGATGAGTTTTTCCACCATTTGAGGCATTGGTAGGGTTGTGGATTATTAGATGGAGTGAGGTTGTTTAAATTGATTTTAAGAACATATAGCTTTTAAGATTAATTTGTGAGAGTCTTGAAACTAACTAAAAGACCACAAACCCAAGACCATATCGTCACTAGGCTCATTGATTAATTGCACATAAGGTAGTGCGGGTTCAAGGATGAGGAAGGACTCAATGGTTTAGCGCCAATGAGCTCTTAAGATCTAATGTTTGTCAATGCGAGAGAAACCCAACAAACAAGTTTGTGGGTGCCAATTTGGGGTAAGAGACATCGAACTGTTAACATTCTCACAACCATTGAAATCCACATTATTGTTCTACATGCATAATAACATTAAACATGTATATATCAACAACAATAGTAATAATACCGCAATATGAATGAAAACAACTACACTAATTAGCTATGAAGAAATTAAAAGAGTGCACTGAATAATATATCAGTCAAAAACACTAAGAATGGATGTTAAACTAGAGCATCGTTGAATTAGGAAGCCAAGACATGGTAGCAATGAATTAGGGGATTTGCGTTACAACTAAGAGGACCTTTGAAATCAACAATATTTGGTTTGAGAGCATGAGCCAATGATTGGGGTGGAGTAATCAAGGAACTCAATGAAAACCAAATAACTAAGTAATTGAATGGTTTAAGAACCCAACTAACCTACTTTAGCTTGTCTATGAAGCAAAACAAAAAGTGCAAAAATGGAAGGGAGGATCTCTAGACTTAATTGAGAATGAACAAAGAGAGATTCACTCCAAAAAAGACCAAGGAAAGATAATGTGATTGACCAACTACTTTGGAACAAATGTCTCATTATCTATATTACAAGGGGCATGCGAATTGTGTGACATTGTTCAACTTTTGATATTATATTTGCCCCCTTGACACAAGAAACTTATACAAGGTGTTAATGTTAGTATCAAAGTGTATATTTACCATTGTGTAAGCCAACAATACAAACTTGAAAACAAAAGTAAAGGGCATGCTAGATTATGCTAAGGATGCCATTGATCCAAAACATCAAAAGGGTGTTTATACCATTCCTTGCTCATGTGGCAAGCATTATATTGGTGAGGTGGGGAGATCTTTGCAAGTTAGACTTAAAGAAAATTGTGTTGATATTAAATATAATTGGTTTAAAAGGTCATCCTTGGTAAAGCACTCCCAAGATATTGGTCATCTCATTTGCATAAGGAATACTAAGATTATTTCCAAGATGGTAAAAGAAAGGTTCATGAGGGCCATGAGATTGAGTTGAACCATAACAACAACAATAGGGTTGAGGGTCTTAAATTTAAAGAAGATTAGAGGTCGATCATTCACCAGTCAAGAAATATGGCTATTGGTTAATTGAATTTGGCTCACACATTATTGTTATAATTGGATATTTATTTGTTGGATTTGAGATTTAAATAATTGAGCTTAAATAATTGGTCACTTGATCTATTAATGTTGAACACAGTTCTCTAAGAAAAATATCTCTCATTATCATTATGGAAAAAATTATGTCTAATTAACCAAGAAGAATTGACCTTGTCAACTTTCAAGTAAACTTCCCATCATAAGATAAATCATAACTAAACACAATTACATTTTCCCTTAAGATTTTATTAATCACCATTGCCCTTTTCCAGTTAAACAATCATATTACATCCATTTATCACAATATTATGTATGTGTCAAGCTTCATTCCCCACACCACACACTAGTTTTATCCAGTAAAAGGAAAATTCTAAATACTCTTGTCAAGGACACAATTTCCCAGGAGTTCCCATATAATAAGTACCAAGAGCATTGCTTTCTCTCGTTATCTTAGGTCTAGATACAAAGCCCTCATCATGTACACTACCTTGTTAAAGGGTATCTAACCCTTGTCATGTACACTACCTTGTCAGAGGAAATATCACAATCATTGGTCACAATTCATTGACCATTTTTATATAGTCAATGTTTCCATTTTTCCAAGATTCATCACAATAATTCCCTTTTGTGCTCTGTGCAATCATCAAGACGTTTTTCTATTTGTGTGTCATGTTGAGCTCATTATTCCATTTTTTCATTAACCATTCCACTTGTATCATTTTTACCCCAATTCCATCAAAGTTAGTTGTGCTAGGTGGTGCTCCTCCACCCTTTAATATTCATTCTCAAATTTATTTTCTCATACCAAGGGATCACTTCCTCACTTAGTTATCTCATATATGTTGATCCTGGTTTAAGGCACTGCACATGCATCTAGAATAATATTTGTGTCCAAATCATACCCAAGTCTATCTTACAAGTTAATCCTACATTCAAGTTTGTTAATTCATTTTCACTTCCCTTTCAAGACACATTTCCACTTATGTTATAGGGTTTACCCCTTCTCCATTATCTTTTCCCAGAACATTTTAATCACAAGCTTGTATATATTGACATCTTTCTACTAATCCTTAGTTCACATTTTCACAATCATGATTTTTCCAAGATTATCCACAAGTGTTCGTTTATATAGTTTCTTTCAACTATAGCTTTGGGATCCATTTTCATTAAGTCAATGTACAAGTTAATTTTCAATGTCTTTATCCTTCTCAATCTATAGTGTGTGAGTTGGGATGGAGAACCACCTTACCATGAGCACTGTCAACGAAGAGGAAAGAGAGTAAGGAGTCACTACTCAGGTTTGGAAAAAACTAAGAAATCTTGGGGAAGATGAAGAGAAGAAGAAAATTCATAAAAGGAAGGCTACTAGATTAATCAGATTTTTTTTTTATCTTATTTAGTTATTGAGGTATATAAGTTAATTATATTTCAATTAGGGTTTCCAATAAGTAATTAACAACAAACTAATAAAGGAAATGAAAGACAACTTAGGGATAATTCCCAATCTCCTTTGTTGACCTAATTAAACTAAGCACTGGAAATGAAAGAGACAGGAAATGGAAGGAACTATCTTGAATGAGCATTGTTACGGGAGTTGAATTAAATTCTTGGGCTAGAGATGAGAGTTGTGATAGGTATCCAAGTTCCACCTCCTAATGATCCTCCACACACAACTCGATCCTCTTGCAAAAAAAAACTTGCACTGATCTCCACAACAAAATAATATAAATGTAATATCCACCACATATAATGACATAACAATATGCATTGAATGGAGACCCAAGTGTCCTCAAAAGGGTATGATATCTCCCTTACCCTAACTATGTTGGAACCTCCATCAAGGTTGTAGGGTTAAATCTTCCAAGATGTGAGAGGAATAAGCCTTTAAAGATGCTCTAGGATGAACCAACAAGCCTACAAGGTTAGAGCCAATCTAATAGCAAGAGATCCATGTTGAAGTGCTAGAGAAAACAAATACAATCAACTCGACATCCTGGGAACATAATTAGGAAACTAGGTTAAGATTCGACGCCAATCTAAGTGTGCACTTGCAAGATAATGGAAGGTAGAGAGAGGAGTCAAAGATTTCAAGGGACATTACAAAGACAAATTGAATTGTATAAATATGCAAAGGAATGACCTCAAGGTGTAAGTGAATGGAAAACTGATTGTTAAAAAGAGAGACTTTGTACAAAAAAGTGAAAATGAGTGGTTTGATTACATACCATGAGTGCTTGAGGTCATATCACAGGTTTTTCTCCTTAAGCAAGCTCTTTGTTTCGTGAGTCGTGATATACTATCATGGTACAACCAAGAAAGTCATGGTTCACTTAGCGTCTTGAGTCTAAAAAATGTTAAGAAAGATTTGAGTCATTTAACTTCACAAATAGCAAACCCATACAGATTTCGGTTGTCACGAACTTGTAATGAAGCATCCCAAGTAATTATAGACCCAATTAAGGGTTTCATTCCAAATTAAACCCATAAAAAAAAGAAATACCCCAAATGAATGCCTCAAAGTGTCAAAATGAACCAAACATGATGACCTAGGGCATGATGACATGGGGCTAAAGAACAAGATAGAAAAAGTCCATTTGTGTTTCTCCTCAAAGAGTACATATGATGACCTGGGGCTAAAGAACAAGATAGAAAAAGTCCATTTGTGTTTCTCCTCAAAGAGTACATAGTACACGTACATAATATACGAGAATAAAATTTAAAATAAACTTATATTAATATACACTTTCCATTTAATTAACATAATAAGGAATTCACGTAACAAAACAAGGGTGCTCATCTCAAGTAACCATCAATCTTCTCTTCTCGAGATAAAACTATTAATACCATTACATAAGAAGAATGTTCATAATACTATGTTCGTTTTTCATAATTTTTTTTTTTTTTTTTTTTTTTGGGTCATANCATAATTCATTTTAATAGAAACAAGTTCATGAATTATTACACAATGAGACATGAAACAACTTAACAAGTATTAAGCATTTTCATGCACAACATTAAATGTTTTGCATATCAAGATATGCATTGTTGGATCCAGAATTATTTTAAATTCAATAAGACACCCAACATACAAAACATTTAATATTCTACACCCAAATGTTTAATGATCATCAAACAATTTATTAGTCCCTGTCAAAGGTCTGAGATTATATTAATGAGTTTGTTCTTTGACTCTGTATCAGTTTCTCGTTGACTTTATATTTGTGTGCTATAGCCAATGTGTAACATAGGAAATTAATATATGTATTTTTTTATACAATAAAAGAATTATTTTTTTGAAATTTAATTGGTTAATATCTTTGATGTCTTATTACAGGCTTCACGTTATTCGATGTACATAATTAATTACACAATTAATTGCATAATCAATAACAAATTCTAATTGATTGTACAACTATTCCTTGTCCACTTAAAAACCAAATCTAACATATATAACAGATTTATTACACCACCACAATAAAATACTTTTCCCAATGTAAGTTTCCCAATATGGATTTCCGTATCCAAACTGACTTCTCCGTAAACTTCAATCGTTGGGTACACTGAAGGATGATAGGTAATTAATTGCTTACAGGAGTGCCATAAGGTTTGACAATATCGTTCTCTTCATTTATTGGTTTCCATTCTAATTTTATACCATTCCAAAATTAAAATAAAGAAATAAGAAATATAAAAAGTTGTAACATGATACGACAAGGACTAAAGCTATATAGCTATGGGTATTCGTGTAAGAAACGTAATATTTTGTGTTGGATATGTGTCATGTCTTAACATATTAAAATATTATATAAATCACAATATATATTATATATTTTATAATATATATGTTAACACATTAAAATATTATATATATTATAAAACTTGAAATGTTTATTTTTATTTTTTTAAATGAGATTTGCATTTGGCTTGTTTAGTTTAATTAGAAGGAAATTTAGGTTAATCCCCAAATTATATGGCAGTTACATTAAAGTAAAATCACGGTAAGAGATTTTGTCCAATACCGAGTATGACAAATCTATAAACTATGTATCATCATGGAGCAATAAGGTTTCCTCTATCCCTTGTGAGTCTATGTCGAATTCTTTGAATTCAAATTTTTCTGATGGTGTAGTTATTTGTGTTAATTTTTCTAGTTTAAAATAACAAAACCCCTCAAAAAAGTTGATTTCTTTTAAGATTATGAAACTAGTCCATTTGTTAGCATATTGTTTTTGTTTCAACATAATCATCTTCATTATCAATAATTATAGAGTGTTAACTATCATCTCCATTTCCAAATTTACTTGACAGAACTACACTGTCATACAACCCTTATTTACTCAAATTCCAATTCTAGAAAATACATAATTAATTACATTGATCATGAAGAAATACATTCTCTAAGATTTTTTGGACACAATGAGGAGATAGTAGAGGTAATGGTTTTGCTTCCATTAATAGTCTCGTTAGTGGGGTTACCTTCTCATTGTAAGCATCCATTCATTGTGTACTTGATGGCATTCAAATAATAGTCGATTTTGTTAATGTTAAAAAATATTTTGTCATTTTAAAGTGGGGTATACTTTATGATGAGGGCAATTAATCTCATTTTCAAGTACTTATGGCATTCATATAATAGTCGATTTTGTTAATGTTAAAAAATATTTTGTCATTTTAAAGTGGGGTATACTTTATGATGAGGGCAATTAATCTCATTTTCAAGTACTTATGTTGGGTTGACATTATTATGACCCAATTATTTTGATATTTGAAAAAGAAGATTTTAGTAATGAGATTCTCTGTTTATATTAGACAAAAGTGCTTCTATTGAACCTTGTTAGTGATTTTTAAATTTTTATTATAAATGTTAGTTTTTTAAATTTTTATTATAAGGGTTAGAATTATTATTATAGGAAGGTGATTTTGTATAATTTTAAAATTAACATTATTAAAGATAATAAGGACGATCCTTATATATATATATATATATATATATATATATATATATATATTTTATCATAAATATTATTTGAAAAAATTTAGTGATTTTATTAAAACAAAATTCTAATGCAAATTAAAATGAAGGCTTGGGTTCATTATGCAAATCAAAGTTCCTAACATTCCTCTATGTGTAGTATGCATAAGGTAAATATTTTTCTTTGATATTAGTTAATTATTTATATTTTCAATATTTAGATTTATTATTTATTTTTGTTTGAAATAAACACTTTGGCATGAATATATCTATTGTTACATAGTCTTGAAGGTCAATTCAAGCGGATGTGAGATATCTTTCACAAAGTTGGGGAGGTCACGAGTTTGACTCTCTTGATCTCCTCAAGATTAGGCTTTGTAATCAAGGTTGATATTTTACCTCATTTACCATCCATAGATCATGAGAAGTACTCAGAGGATTTTCCACAATATGTTTTTCTTGAAAAAAAGATTTATTGTTATGTATGTTTTAGTATTTTATATTGTATATAGCTCAATGAGTTTGCTCATCTAGTGTCAATTAGGTTTAGCTCATGTGTTTGGGAGGAATGATTGTTATTCTCCCCACTCAGGTTCAATTCTTGCAATTGAGATGTTGAGCTCATAATAGGTATATTGTTGTAATGACTTCAAGAAGCCATGTTGTTGACCAACCTTGTGCCTTGAAAATTATAGGATTTACCTTGGGTACCATCCTTGTGCATCAATAATTAATTGTCAAGTTGACACATGCATTTGTGGTAATGTCATCATAAAGCACATGTCCCTTTTTATGTTAAATGGTGTCTTTTTTTATTCTTAATGCTTTCCAAGATATTTCCCTCTTATACTATGGATTTTTTAATAAATATTTTATGTAATTTATTTTTTGAAATATGCATTTTTAGGAAATTTATTAGGTATTTCCCCTCATTTCAAGAATGGTATCTAGGGTAAACCAACAAAAACTCGATATTTTGTTAACACAAAATTCAAGGACATTATAACAATATACTCGTTAAGAGTTCAACATACCACTTGCAAGAATTGAACTTGGTTAAGAGGATAATAATTTTTTATCTCGACTCCTTGAGCTAGACCCAATTGACAAAACTTTATACCAACTCTATGTTTTGGTATTATAAGCTCTCATCCTATTTTTTCAAGATTGTATTAAAATTATATGTGTTTCCATTTTTCATCTGTTTATGAATTTCCTTAAAGTATATATATTATTGCATTAGTCTTGGAGTCGTGGGGAATGTAAGACTACAATATAATTGTGTGAAAGCAAATCAACTACATCAATGTTGTAATGATAAATGTGAATTATTTATCTTCCATCTAAATGAATAGAATATACCATATAATATTGATTTAATATAATTGGAAAGTTTGTGTCAACCAACCAATATCATTATACCATATGGATAGAAATTGTTATATTGAAATATCGAAATGACAAAGAATTGAATCTAGTTTATTTTTTCTCTTATTTTATAGGTGAACGACATGGATTGAACTCGCGCATGGTGGATTCACAATCCATTGTCTTGGTCCACTTGGCTACATATATCCCAGAAAAACGAACCAATTGTCTCTATCTATAATTGTTTCTTCCAAGAAGAAAAAACGAGTTGATGTTTATATGATCAATAACTAACTCCCAATCAAATCTCAAACAAGTTGTTTGGTCATGGACCTCTCCCAAATGTCCATCAATAATACTTGACACAAGACCAAGGAAACAATATATTTGACATGACATATATGTTTGTGCATGGTGGCCTTGTCCATCATGGTTTTCTAGTGGGACCCATTGTAAATGTTCCATACCTTTGGCAAAAAACATTGTGAAGAATCTTTTCTTTTTTTATACACTACAATGATACGAAAGGTTGTCATGTTCATGCAAAATAGATAGGTTTCAATTTAAGGAGCTACTTAGTTATGTAGCATTTTTCATTTGAAATGTTGGAATTTGGTGACACGAGAAGTTAAAGTTTGTGTTATTAAGCAAAATTCTTAGGGATATTATTCTGAAGTTAAAGTTCAGAACTTTGATTGAATTTTAAAGGATTTTGGTTGATTTAAAATTAAGCAAAATCCTTAGGGATATCATTTTGCTATGCATAAAACTTAGATTTTGTTATGCACCTCGTTATGTGATATTAAGCAGAAACACGAATATAACGAAAATTACCAACAAAACAATAGAATGTAGAGAATAACACACAAAAATGATACCTTTATTGAAATGAGAGCAATGGTCACTTGTCTCTTCGAGGGGGCAACCTTTAGCAGGGCAACACACTATTACAATAATTCACAAGACAAAGCTTTCTCATGCCTCCTACTCTTATTATACCTGCCGATAGGCATGGTATATAGCATTGAGTTAGTATTGACTAACTATTAATCAATGGTTGACCATAAAATATGTATCCATTTTACCAAAGTTTTATCAAAGTTTTGATAAATAATATTTTCAGTTAAATTTTAAATGTGATTTATCTCATATTTTATTGGCCAAAGACTTTAAAGTCTTATTACAGCCTTCACTCCTTCCAATGCAATTGCAATAAATATTTCATCCAAGTGGCAGGTTTGTATTTGGACACAATTCTAGAACAACAATTCTTATTCCATCAATAAGTGCTTTTGGAATAGGTGTTTTCTAGATATGAGTATGAGGAAAATGTTTAATTCTTTCAATGTTTGAGGTGGAGTTGGCACATGACATTTTAAAAAAATATTAATAATAAAAAAAATATTTCAATATTAGCCATAAATAAAATACACACTTATATAGTCTTAATAGGAATTTGACCACAACATTTTTTTTTAAAGTTTTAAGTTATTTTAAAACAATATATATTATATTCAATACATAATATCAAATAATCTACAAATTTCATATCCTTATTACAAATTCATTTAAATAACATTTTCATTTTATTTTTTAAATGTAATTATACATATCGTTAACAATATATTACTCTCTTGCATTGTTTTCATGTATTCAGACTTCCGCATTGTTTTCATGTATTTAGACTTCGGCAGGTATTTGCTACCATGTAGCCTTGTTTAAACCAATTCTATCTTATAAAGAACATTTTGGATGAAGATCTTTTAGAAGCGGAAGCTTCTATTAGGTCTTCTTACATTGACTTGTTCATATTTATTAAATAGGCCTTATTAATTAATGTCAGCCTTTATTACATGGAAAATATATTATTATGTCTATGTGAGGGGTTAAGAAGGTTAAGTCCATAACATATTTTGATGAAACTTCTATCATGCATGAAACTTTTGTTGGATTCTTATTAGAGTTGTCTTTGGAAAGAAGATCATTTTGTTACAAGATTAATTAACTCTTAAATCTAGTGTGAAGTTATTTCAATTTAAAAGTTCATTGAACTTTACATAATTCTCACTTATATTTGTCAATCAATTAATTATAGAATGCAAAGATCATATGAGTCTCTTATCATTACAACCATTATAAATCCATCTTAACTCCATATCCATATCCATTAAACATTTAAAAAAATAAAAAATAAAAAAAAATACAAATTTATTAATGCTTAAAATTAAAAAAATAAAATATATTTACATTAATATATAAATCATCTCAATCGTATGATTAATTCAATTATTGAAATGGAACATCATTAAAACTTTTTTTTCTTTATCATCTTATAGTTACCAAGTTCGAACCTCGTAGACGGTCCTTAAAAACCTTTAGCTTTACACTTACGTGTAACACTATGTTATACCAACCTTTCACTTTATACTCATTTTAAAAAAGAAATTTATTGGTGATATATTACATAACTTTAAAGATTTCCAAGATAGTCTTTTGAACCCAAAGTTATTCTCGTTAATCAAAATTCAAACAACCAAAATCATAGGTAAGTTTTGAACACTATTTGCTTCCATATCTTGGGGGAGTTGAACTCCGAAAGGTTTAAAAAGAATTCTGCCCAACGTGCTATTCAACCTCTCACAGAGCTGAGCGGAAACTATGCATGGTTTGATGGGTTCTTTCAAAATTTGGGTTTGTACTGTGGAAGTTGGTGAGAGATTACATCTCTGTGATGGTTTTTGGATCACTTGGACCTTAAACTATGTCATTAGTACAAACATAAAAGTCGAGTTTTTTGGAACCTGGGTCATCCTGTTTTTGGCTTCTCGTCATAATAGTTTGGATCTTTATGTGAAAGGAGATTCCAAAATCATTATTGACTGGTTAAACAGAAAAGGAAATCTTCAAGTTGCGGCATTGGAATGCTGGAAGGATAGAATCATTGATCTCACACATACCTTCACACAAATCAACTTCTCACATATTTTCAGGAGCTAAATTCGGAGGCTGATATTCTATCCAAAAAATCTTTACTTGAACACTCTGGTATTTTGTCATATCAACACTGGATAGGTGGACTTGAGAACCATACACACCACATACCTCTTTTCTAGCTTAATGTCTAATGTTTTGTCGTTTGCTGATCTCTCTTTTTTCTATTCTGCTCATAGATTTGGAACTATCCTTTTGTATCCTAAGTCTTGGAATGGTCTGATTTGTATACAGCTAGATCAGTTTTTTTTGGATCTTCCTCCTTTCCGAAAGGGATATACATTTGATGTGCATGGTGCAATCATTGTTTTTTTTGTATGAGCACAACATTGTATCTTTTTGGTTAAATCCAAATTTAATATATCTGTTTTTTATTTTGGATCTTCCTCCTTTCCGAAAGGGATATACATTTGATGTGCATGGCACAATCATTGTTTTTTGTATGAGCACAATATTGTATCTTTTTGGTTAAATCCAAATTTAATACAAAGAGATTTTATTTTTTTCAAAAAAGGTAAAGAATAAAAAACATAAAATAATAATGAATTATTTAATTTTTGATTTTTTTTTTTTTTTTTAAGGTTATTTGAATTTGATGATTTTTTTTTTTTTCAAAAAAGTAAAGAATAAAAAACATAAAATAATAATGAATTATTTAATTTTTGATTTTTTTTTTTTAAGGTTATTTGAATTTGATGATATAAAAAGTACAGAGTTTTCAACTTTTCATTAACTTAAAATTTGTATCTAATTTTTAATGATTTAGTTTAATTTAAAATTTAATTAAACTTTAATTTTATCGATAAAACTTTGTTGATCTTTAATATTTTTAATAATTCTTATCTAATTTAAAATTGAAATTAAATTTTGTAAATAAAAATGTTTATATATAAAACAATATTTATACATAATTTTTATTTTATATAAACTTTGTGTTAAAAAAATATTTTCAAGGGTGATAGGTGTGGGGACTATCTATGATTTTAATGGACCAATATAAATAAGTTATGAATGGGGTCTTGGGAAGCAACACATAATCATGATAAGGTTTTGGTCCTATAGAGGGTGGGAGGGGGGTATAAATGGAGAAATTATAAGTTTTGGTCCT
This sequence comes from Picea engelmannii, assembly GCA_009831015.1. Lineage (NCBI taxonomy): Eukaryota > Viridiplantae > Streptophyta > Pinopsida > Pinales > Pinaceae > Picea > Picea engelmannii. Next base: position 729,320 of record ML777220.1, on the reverse strand, counting down.
TTACGAAGGGCTCAAAATCCTCGACTTAAAATGAATTGGAGAATTGATAGTAATAGGAGACATATCTCTTGTCATAAGACATATGCAAAACTCATCTATTTTGATGGACTGTAATTTGGTAAAGATTGTATTAAGAGCATATGAGGAGACACAAAGATTTGAAACAAAATAATTTTAGCATTTGTTGAGGGCTCATAATCAACAAGCTGAGCCAATGTGGCTTCCCGCTTGGGAGAAGGAAAATTAAAAATAAAAGACAGGAAATTGGATAATCTAATTCCCAAGTAATTTAATTCATGTCTAAATAAAAAATTGTTATGCCAAGTGGAGGACTGAGATCAATATTTGATATGTAAACTATTGTGGATATTCCACCGGAACAATTCGTCACAACAAATCTAATAAAATATTGAAATCTTTACTATTAAGGTTATTTTTCCTTTAGATCTTCAGAATATCTAGTTACTGTTTTTTTGCTTATACATGAAATAGATAAAATGTGGAAGGAGAATAGTAAAATACAATTACACTATCCACAAATAAACACAAGATGTAACCTAGGAAACCCAATACGGGAGAACACTGAGCTAGAAGGTGAGGTTGTTCAGCTCTCGTTTATCAAGTATGGAAATGATGCAAGTATAAAGAAAGAGACACTCTCTATGGAGTTGCCTTTGACCTGTGGACTGTATGGCTACTACAGAATCTCTCCTCCTCTGTTATTGATGCAGGAGCATCATCAGCGAGCACGAGTGGCAGGACAACTCAACGTCTTGGAATCATTTCAAAATCTTAAACGCTGGCGTTTACTGCGAATCTTTTGGAGTTGATTAAAAAATAGAAGAAGATCAAACGCTTGGAAGTTGAATGATCACGAGTGATCTAGGAGTTTTCACTCCTAGTCTTGAATGTAACTGAACTAAGGTAGCAGTTAGGTTTTGTTTTCGAGTAGACGAGTAGTCGGGGGGAACCCTAAGAACCCTCTGAGATAAATAGAGGTTTTGTACGCCCAAATGAGGTTGTTGTGAGTTAGTAGGAAAATTCTGGAATTTTAGTTGTTGTTTGATCATAGCTGTAGCCATTTTTACTTTTAGAATGAATATAACAGAGGAAAATTGATCCAATGCATGGGATGTTATTGTTTGCAATTCCTTGTTACTGTTGTTTTCATGAATGAATAAATTTCGTTACGAATATATGAAATTGTGAGATGTTTGCATAAGTTTCAATTGTATCTCTTCGATTGAGTTTGTGCAAGGTGTGCACACAATCCGCAAGGAGTGCATTGACATAATCTATTTCGATTCCGAAGCTCATCAGAGATAGCACAGAACTTTCCCTTTGCAAGGAGTGCAAAGTGACTGTTGCAAGGCGTGCATAGTTGCCCACAAGAACCCAAACCTTGCATAAGAATCTGTTGCAAGGAGTGCACAGACTCGAAATTCGACTAAGCGTCGAATGGCTCTTTAAGAAGTCAAAGGAGTAGAAGGTGAGAAAGCCTAGGAGAGATAGCGGGAAAGATCTTCAAGGGAAGTAAGAATTTTGAAGGTTTCCCGAATCACTGGCTAAGATCCATCCAGGAGGGAGCAGGATCATTCTAGACCATTGGATCTGGGTAAAGCGCATGAGCATTAAAGTCTTTGCGTGCACATAGAAGCGAGGATTCATCAAAGTCCCGAAGAGGCCAGGGACCGTCCATCATCTAGAGGAACAGGTGGTGAAAGATCCATAACTCCGGAGCGAAATTACTTCAGAAGTTTTGTGGATAAGGAGAAATCGAAATCCCCGAAGAGCCCAAGGCCGAAGTAGATCTAGGTCGTTGGTTGCCAGGAGATACGTGTTGACAGATCTGAGACTCTAGGAAAATTCACTTCTGAGGATTCCAAGTGCGGAGGGTGACAAACTCCCAAAGTCTCGAAGGCCAAAGTAGATCGAAACTGTCCATTGCGGAGGACACGGGGCGATAATCCGTTGTCTTCGGATGAAATCGCTCCGGGAGGAATGAGCACGCAGGAGGTTGAAACTCCCGAAGAGCCGAAGTGGATAGCGACCGTCAGATTCAGAAGAACACACGACAAAGATCCATGAAATTCAGGTGAAATCACTGTTGGGTATGTGTTATATTCTTTGCACGAGTAGCAGTGTCTGAGCGTCTGCGCTGGGCGCGCAGGGGGGTTGGGGGGCAGCGCCCCCGAATTTTTTTTTTCGCACCGGGATGACATATTTTCGGGACCACATGATATTTAGGTGGTTTTTCGGCACATGGTTTTTTGCCGATGGTTTTCTATTTTCGATTAAGGAATTAGGGTTTTGGACTAATCCAAGTCATTGGGTTAGGGTTTTGGATGCCGCTGGCTCCTATATGTATATTGTATTGTAAACAATGTAACATAATGTATGAATATAATATATGTTGGTTTTCTCGGTTTGGGTTTCCAGGTGAAAAATCTTTGTGTAATGTTTGTATTTGCCATTGTATCTTTTCTATTCTTTTATGAATATCAGTTTGCAGTAGATATTGTACAAGGTTAGAATTTACAAGCACTCCGAGAGGAAGCGAAGACTGAGAGTTAAAAACTCCTGAAGCTCGAAGAGTAGAAGTGAACCACAGTCGTTGATCTGAGCGAGACACGTGTCGACAGATCATCGATTTCGGGTGGAAGTGCTCCGGGAGAAAGCACAGGTGGAAAGTTGAAACTCCCGAAGCCTGAATAACCGAAGAGGCTTGTGACCGTTGATCCGTAGGGGTTACGCGTCAACAGATCGTGGACTCCGAGTAAGGACGCTCTGGGTGAAAGTGAGTGTAAAGAGGTTGAGAACCCTAAAAGCTGAAATCTCGAAGTGAACTAGGACCATTGATCTGCGAGTAGAGAATCGACGGTGGGGAGTCATTGCAAGGAGAGGAGGAAAAATTAGCGGAGGTGCTAGTTCATAGCCTGCAATTTTCCAGGACCATTGATCTTGCCGAGATAGGAGATCAACGACCACGATTTAAAGGAGGTTCGGTGAGCACTTTTCTGATTGCGGGGACAGGGCTCTCTGATAAAGAGTGAGCACGTTCGCAACCCACTATTTCTGTGAACCGTCGATCGACAGGCATGTCGGTAATGATCAGATCGTGACTGCGAAAACCTTGAGGGTGATAATAGGGCCTGTGTTTTGAGTTTGAGACCAGCAAGGTCCCGAGGAGATGATCCAGCTCAAGAATAATTAACGATCCTTGACCGGGAGGTCACGCAGCCCCGAGGGAGAGTAGGGGGGTCTGCATCAAGTGGCATCAGAGCTGAATTTTTGCTTGCAGACAATAGGCAAAGGAGAGGAGACAAAGGAGCCACCTTTAGCCAATTGTGTTGTAGAAAAAGAAATGTGAGATCTTCGTGCAAGATTAGAGGCGATGGAGGCAACATAGAGGAGGGCACCTGATGTTGGAGACATCAATGATGCAGAGAGTGAAGAAGTAGAAGTCACAGAAGCTGCAGGGGAAGATGTTGCTGAAGAACGCTCGCTGAGAGAAGTTGTTAGATCGAGAGCTAGAGCCAAGATAGAGGTTCCAATGTATGAAGGCAATTTGGATGTTGAAGAGTTGCTGGATTGGATAAGATCCATGGACAAATATTTTGACTATGAAGATGTCTATGAGGAGAAAAGGGTGAGACATGATGTCACCAGGATAAAAGGACATGCAACACTGTGGTGGGATGAACTGCAGTCTGAGAGGAGAAGCAAGGGAAAACATAAGATAAAGAGTTGGGATAGAATGGTAGCCAAGCTGAAGGCTAAATTCATGTCCAAAGATTATCAGATCAATCTGTTTGGGAAGCTGCAGAACCTGAGACAGAAGGGTATGACAGTTAAAGAGTACACAGAGGAGTTTTACAAGATGAACATAAGAACTGGACAAAGAGAGAAAGATGAAGAAAACGTTTTGATCCGAAATCGGATTCAGAAGCCTGTCAGGGCATGAAAAATGCTTAAAAATGAAAGTGCTCAGAATTCGACGAAACCAACACCATTGCGTCCATCTTGTCTTCCCGATTCCGGCGGTATATTTACTTTGTCAAACGGACTCCGTATGCGAAAGTTATCGCGTTCTGATCGGAAGCCCAAATAGGGAAAAAGTCAAAGGTCAACTGGTCAAAAAGTCAACGTTGATGTCATCATGCTGACTGTGCAGGAGATGACGTGGCACTCTCTGGCTGATGGTGATTGGACAGGTTTTGATGATTGGGCAGACATGTGGCAGGCAATTGGACCAGTCAATGGTTGACAAGTGGCATTTGTCTATCGAATGGGAAAGTGCCACGTGGCCCAGTCATGGGCAGCCACGTGGCACCCAGTCAAAGTCAAAGTGGCAGGTTTAAA
>ML777220.1:696879-722268 GCA_009831015.1 Picea engelmannii | reverse complement strand
AGTTGGAGATGGACAACTAACTCCCCCACTATTTAACCAAGGCCATTTTGAGGCCATGGGACAGCTTTTTGAGAGCAATTCAGAGCAGAGATGCCGAGAAGAAGCCAAGTCAAAGCCAGTTTGAGGCAGGGAAGCTGTTGAGGAGGAGATGCTGTTAGACGATTTCTGAGAGCTCGGGACATCCGTTTCAAGTGCTGTAAGTTGTGAAAGATTCTAGAGATCTGGGAGAACATGACCAGATCAGTCTGGAAGCCAATTGACATTGTAAAGATGTACTATTAAGCTTTCGAACAGAAATAAAGAAGCCTCCCCCACAAGAGAAAAGGCCCGGAGACGTAGGCACAGTTGCCGAACTCCGTTATCAACCTCTGTGCATTACGGTTTGTTGTTTTTCATTGTTTTTCAGATCTGAAAATATGTTAATGGCTGTATAATTCATTCTCTTTTCTCGCTCTTTCGTTAAGTTTTCCAATGGTCAATTAATGCATGCAATTTAAAACACTCAACCATAGTCATTCAAAAAATCCTGACGGATCACGTTTCTAGGTATATAAATGGCTCGAGGTATGAAATCCTGGATGAGATCAACATGATGTCAGTGAGGATAGTGGAGGATGCTTATCAGTTTGCATTGAAGGTAGAGGAGAAGTTGGCCAGAAAACAAAGCCAACGAGGCAGAGGTAGGAGCCCGACCCCGAACAAAGGCAGGGGAGTTTCCCAATGACAAGGCACATAAATCCAAAGACGAGACTGACAAACCGTACAATCACTCGAAAAGAGGAGGAAGTTACCGAGGAAGAAAGGGTGGTGGAAGAAGTTCTTCTAGAGGAAGATGAAGAAGGAGGAGGAGAAGTAAGGTGCTATGCCTATGGAAAGACATGGCACGTGTCTTGGGAATGTCCTGAGCAAAAGAAAGAAGAAGGAGGTGAAGCTCACAGTTCAGAAGCACAGAGAAGGAATGTTGAAGCATTAGGAGCAGAGGATGGAACATCCTTGATGTTGAGAAAGGTTCTCTTAAAACCAGAGGTAGACATTGAAAAGCCAGTGCAGAGGAACAATCTATTCATGACAGCTTGCAAGACTAAAGACAAAGTATGCAAGGTGATAATTGACAGTGGGAGCACTAATAACTTAGTATCCACAGAGATGGTGGAGAAATTGGAGCTGGAAATAACTGCACATCCGAAGCCATACAAAGTCTCATGGTTGCAGAAAGGACACCAGGTAATGGTTACTAGACGATGCCTTGCTGAATTTAAGATAGGAGTATATAGAGTTGAAATTCTATGTGATCTAATTCCCATGGATGTATGTCATATCTTGTTGGGAATACCATGGTAGTTTGACAGGAATGTCATTCATGATGGGAGGAAGAATACATACACCTTGGAGAAGAATGGCAGGACACACATGTTGTTGCCAATAGAAGAGAAGAAAGTGAAAGAGGAAGCCAAAACAAGCATACTTCTCATGAGTGAGAAGGAACTCCTGAAATAAGTCAAGAAATAATGGGAGATGCAGTTTGTTGTGGTGAGGAAACCCAGAGTTATCCTTACAAGTACTTCGATGGATGATTTACCTGAAGAAGTTCAGGAATTGTTGGATAATTTTGCCGACATAGTGGTGGATGAGTTTCCTAGCTCATTGCCACCCATCAGAAGTATCAACCATCATATTGATTTGATACTAGGAGAAAGTCTTCCAAACAAAGAAGCATTTATACTAACACCTCGAGAGAATGAGGAGGTAAAGAACCATGTCCAGGAATTGTTAGACAAGGGTTTGGTCAGAGAGAGCTTTAGTCCATGTGCCAACTGTGTTCAGTCCAAAGAAGGATGCAGGATGGAGAATGTGTACAGACTCAAGAACCATTAACAAGATCACCATCATGTATAGATTCCCTTTGCCAAGAATGGATGATTTAATGGACTGTTTAAGTGGAGCAAATTTCTTTTCTAAGATAGATTTGAAAAATGGATATCACCAGATAAGAATGAGAGAAGGTGATGAGTTGAAGACAACCTTTAAGACAAATGAAGGTTTGTATGAGTGGCTTGTTATGCCATTTGGCTTAACAAATGCCCCGAGTACTTTTATGAGGTTGATGAATGAAATACTGAAAGATTTCATTGACAAGTTTGTGGTTGTATATTTGGATGATATACTGGTCTTTAGCAGGACTAAAGAGGAGCATTTGAGACACCTGACACTAGTGATGAGGAGACTACAGCAGGAGAAGTTGTCGATAAACCTGAAGAAGTCATCTCTTATGAAGACAAAGCTCATTTACTTGGGTTTTGTGATCTCTTCAAATGAACTGAAGATGAATCCAGAGAAGGTGAAAGCAATCAAAGAATGGCCATCACCAAGGAGTATGTTTGATTTAAGAAGCTTCCATGGATTAGCAAGTTTATATAGGAAGTTCATCAGATATTTTAGTGGGATTTGTGCACCAATGATGGATACAGTGAAGAAGAGGCACAAGTCTTTTAAATGGACAAAGGAGGTCGAGAGGAGCTTCAATATACTGAAGGAGAAAATAATAGAATGACCAATTCTAGTCTTACCAAATTTTGGAAAGACATTTCAAGTGAGATGTGATGCAAGTGGAGTTGCAATTGGAATAGTTTTGAGCCAGAATAATAGGCATGTTGCCTATTTCAGTGAGAAGCTAAATGAGACTAAGAGAAAATACTCCACATATGATAAGGAGTTTTATGCCATAATTCAAGCCCTGAAGAAATGGAGGTACTACCTTGTTCCATAGGAATTTGTCTTGTATAGCGACAACCAAGCTTTACAATTCATAACCAGACAAGAAAAATTGAATCAGAGGCATGCAAAGTGGATTGAGTTTATGCAGAATTTTGCTTTTGTCATAAAACATATTGCTGGGAATGCTAACAAAGTTGTCAATGCATTAAGTAGGAGATGTTTGATTCTGCAGGAGTTTCAGGTGAAGACCTTGGGGATTGAACACCTGAAGGATATGTATTGTGATGATCCAAATTTCAAGGAAGCATACGAAGCGTGTGCAAATCCTGTGCTAAGAGACAGGAGCCAGTGGACAGAGTATATGATTCAAGAGGGATTGTTGTTCAAGGGAAATCAATTGTGCATACCAAAATGCTCATTGAAGGATAACCTTTTGAAGGAAAAGCATAGTGGAGGATTGGTTGGACATTTCAGCCATGATAAAACATTTGCATAGTTGAGTAGTTCATACTATTGTCTAGGTATGAGAACATAAGTGATAAAATTTGTGAACATATGTAGAATCTGCCAACATGCAAAGGGTAAAAGACAAAACACTGGATTGTATCAACCATTGTCGATACCAGAGAGGCCTTGGGATGCAATAATAATGGATTTTGTGTTGGGAGTGCCAAGAACGCAAAGAGGATGTGATTCCATATTTGTAGTGGTGGATAGATTTTCAAATATGGTACACTTTATCCCATGCCAAAAGACTAGTGATGCCACACATGTTGCAAATTTGTTTTTCAAAGAAGTTGTGAGACTTCATGGACTACCCAGGAGCATTGTCTCAGACAGAGACACTAAATTTGTTGGTCATTTCTGGAGAACACTGTGGAAGAAGTTGGGGACAGATTTTTCCTTCAACTCAGCTTATCACCCTCAGACAGATGGACAGACTGAGGTGGTAAACAAAATTTTGGGAAACTTATTGAGGAGTCTGGTCACTGAGCATCATAATCAGTGGGATCAAATTCTGCCACAAGCAGAATTTGCATACAATGACTCACCGAACAGGAGCACTGGAAAGAGCCCATTCCAAATATTGTATGGAATGCAACCAAGGGGAGTATCTGAGTTGAGAGACTTGGAACAGAGTGAGATCAAAAGTGTTGGAGTAGAAGATTTTGTTGCAGAAATGTAGAAGCTCCATAGCCAGATCAGAGGATAGTTGCAGAGATCTAGCTAAGAGTACACGCGCAGAGTTGATCAACATCGCAGGGAACTTCAATTTGAAGTAGGAGATAAGGTTCTGGCACATCTCAGGAAAGAAAGGTTCCCTAGGGGAACATATAAAAAGTTAAAGATGAAGAATATAGGGCCATGTAAGATCTTAAGGAAGTTTGATGCAAACGCCTATGAGATTGAGCTGCCAGATGATGTGGGCATATCACCCATATTTAACATTTCATACCTGTACCCTTACAGGGAAGATGACACAGAGGGATCATAAGATCAAGAGAAGATTCAGTGGGAGAAACAAATGCCTATAGTAGAAAAACCACAGATGGAGAAGATCGTTGATCAGAGGATTGGCAAAAAGACCAGGAGGAAGACCTATTTTGAATATTTGGTCAAGTGGAAGGGACACCCAATAGAAGATGCCCGTTGGGAAAATGAAGCTGATATCCATAAACATGGAAAGTCGGTGCAGAAGCTCATGGACATGAGTCTATGATTTTTTGTCCAGGGGAGTATGATGCAGGAGAATCGTCAGCGAGCATGCGTGGCAGGACAAATCAACGCCTTGTAATCATTTCAGAATCTTAAACGCCGGTGTTTACTACGAATCTTTTGGAGCTGATTGAAAAATGGAAGAAGATCAAACACTTGGAACCTGAATGATCACGAGTGATCTAAGAGTTTTCACTCCTAGTCTTGAATGTAACTGAACTAAGGTAGCAGTTAGGTTTTGTTTTCGAGTAGATGAGTAGTCGGGGGGAACCCTAAGAACCCTCTGAGATAAATAGAGGTTTTGTATGCCCAAATGAGGTTGCTGCAAGTTAGTAGGAAATTTCTAAAATTTTAGTTGTTGTTTGATCATAGCTGTAGCCATTTTTACTTTCAGAATGGATATAACAGAGGAAAATTGATCCAATGCATGGGCTGTTATTGTTTGCAATTCCCTGTTATTGTTGTTTTCATGAATGAATGAATTTTGTTACGAATATATGAAACTGTGATATGTTTTCATAAGTTTCAATTGTATCTCTTCGATTGAGTCTGTGCAAGGTGTGCACATAGTACGCAATGAGTGCGTTGACATAATATGTTTCAATTTCGAAGCTTAGAAGAGATAGCACAAAACTTTTCCTTTGCAAGGAGTGCAAAGTGACTGTTGCAAGGCGTGAAAAGTCACCCACAAGAACCCAAACCTTGTGTAAGAATCTGTTGCAAGGCACGCACAGACCCAAAATTCGACTAAGTGTCGAAGTGGCTCTTTAAGAAATCAAAGGAGCAGAAGACAAGAAAGCTCAGGAGAGATAGCGGGAAAGATCTTCAAAGAAAGTAAGAGTTTTGAAGGTTTCTCGAATCATCGGCTAAGATCCATCCATGAGGGAGCGAGATCATTCCAGACCGTTGGATCTGGGTAAAGAACACGAGCGTTAAAGTCTCTGCATGCACATAGAAGTGGGGATTCACCAAAGCCCCGAAGAGGCCAAGGACCGTCCATCATCCAGAGGGACAAGTGGCGAAAGATCCATAACTCCGGAGCGAAAGTACTTCAGAAGTTTTGTGGATAAGGAGAAAGCGAAATCGCCGAAGAGCCGAAGGTCGAAGTAGATCTAGGTCGTTGGCTTCCATGAGATACGTGTTGACAGATTCGAGACTCCAGGAAAATTCACTTTGGAGCATTCCAAGTGCGGAGGGTGACAAACTCCCGAAGTCCTGAAGGCTGAAGTAGATCACAACCGTTCGTTGCAGAGGACACGGGGCGAGAATTCATTGTCTTCGGGCAAAATCGCTCCGGGAGGAACGAGCGCGCAGGAGGTTGAAACTACCGAAGCCCGAAGAGATGAAGTGGATAGCGGTCATCATATTCAAAAGGACACGCGACAGAGATCTGTGAAATTCGGGTGAAAGCACTTCGGGAGGAAGCGAAGACTGAGAGTTAAAAACTCTTGAAGCCTGAAGAGCAGAAGTGAACCACAACCGTTGATCTGGGCGGGACATGTGTTGACAAATCGTCGATTTCGGGTGGAAGTGCTTCATGAGAAAGCATAGGTGGAAAGTTGAAACTCTCGAAGCCCAAATAGCCGAAGAGGCTTGTGACCGTTGATTCGTAGGGGTTACGCGTCAACAGATCGTGGACTCCGGGTAAAGACACTCCAGGTGAAAGTGAGTGTAAAGAGGTTGAGAACCCCAAAAGATGAAATCTTGAAGTGAACTAGGACCATTGATTTGAGAGCAGAGAATCGATGGTGGGGAGCCATTGCAAAGAGAGGAGGAAAAATTAGCGGAGGCGCTAGTTTGCAGCCTACAATTTTCCAGGACTGTTGATCTTGCCAATACAGGAGATCAATGACCATGATTTAAAGGAGGTTGGGTGAGCACTTTGTCGATTGCTAGGACATGGCTCTCTGATAAAGAGTGAGCACGTTCATAGCCTACAATTTCTATGAACCGTCGATCGACGAACATGTCGGTAACGATCACATCGTGACCGCGAAAACCCTGAGGGTGATAACAGGGCCTGTGTTTTGAGTTTGAGACCAGCAAGGTCCCGAGGAGCTGATCCAGCTCGGGAATAATTAACGATCCTTGACCGGGAGGTCGCGCAACCTCGAGGGAGAGTAGGGGGGTCTACATTAGTTATGGTCACATAATACCACTCTTAGATGTTTTTCTTAGATATGGAACAAAATACAATGAAAAAGAATGGAACCCCCTTCTCCTCCTAGTGGCCCGGTATTTAACATATCCTAGTAGCCATCTAGGGGTAGGTTTTTGACTTCCTCGACCCTCAATTGTGATAGAGTTTTGGACCTTCTAGTATTTTCTTGAAATTACATACGTGGCTAGCCCCATTTGCATGAGTAACGGGGGCTCACGTGGCATCCTCTCGTACCATGGTGGTCAACTTGGTAGGTCAACTTGCGTGAGGCATAACTTTTTCATATGAACTCTGATTGACGCAATTTTTTCACTGTTGGAAAGGTCTCTATGTGTAGAAGAGTGTCTCGAGGTTTGAGTTGCATTGGGAAAGTTTTAACCCCAAAAAATGTCGTTTGATGCCTCAAAATGGCTCGAGAAGGATCTAGACCCAAATTTTCCAAACTGGGATCTGCCCTACAAGTTGATTCCTTCAATTTTTTCCACTTTGAGAGGATTGAGATAGATGACACACAATATAATGATCCAATCTGGATAATACCTCCCCATTTAGGGAGACTTTTGGTCCCCAAAATCTTTACTGAATGAGGTGAGGAAATTTTTCTTCTACCTTCTCCTTGGAGTACCACTTTGCTTTGCTTGGAAGTTGCCCTTTCAACCCAATCTGCCAAAGGTCATGTTGCCCCTGTCTTGTAGTTCTTATCCTCTTCCAACTCTTCTTGAGAATATGGTGCTAAGTCCTCTATGGAAGGTAGGACTTGCTCCTCCTTCTAATCCAACATGGAAGCCTCATAGAGTTTGAGATTCTCCAGATTCACTACCGAGTAAATGTGAATGTATGAGGGTAGACTAAGTCTGTAGGCATTATCTCCCACCTTTTCCAATACCTCAAAGGGACCATACCACAAAGCCTTGTTCTTCTTATGAGGACCCTGTAGCCTTTCCTTATTCAGTAGTAACCATACTCTATCTCCCACTCTAAATGTTCTCTTTGTTCTATGTTGGTCATGCCTAGCCTTGTAATTTTCCCATGACTTATTTAGTGTCTACTGTACTTGCAAATGGATCTTCCTAATCTTCTCAACAATTTTGTATGCTTTTAATGCATCTCCTGTGAGGTCCTCCCTCACTCTTCCTTGATGTCCATATACAACGTCTAAGGGTGAAGGTGGAAAATACCCAAAACAAGTTTCAATGTGACTGGACTTCTTTGTTATAAAAGTGTTGTATATAGATCAAATTGTCATCCTAGTTCTTCATATGCTTTTGATTATAACCTCTCAAAAGCTGCACCAAAGTCCTATTGACTACTTCTTTCTACCCATATGTCTTTGGATGGAATGTTGTAGACCTCTTCAACTTAGTTTCCATATTCTCCCACAATGTAGTCCAAAATGCATTAAGAAATCTGGTATCCTTATTTGAGATGATGCTCCTTGGTATCCCAAAGTGCACCTAGACCTGTTTGAAGAACTTATTTGTTGATTCTTGTCCATTGATGGTATTTTTACAAGGCATGAAAATGCACATTTCGTCGAACTTGCTAACTACCACAAATAGGTAGTCATGTCCCTTCCTGGTTGTTGGTAAACCTCCTACAAAATCCATGGAAATACTTTCCCAAGGTGTAGTGGGTATAGGTAAGGGATGGTATAGACCTTGCTTCATGTTACTGGGCTTGTTGGTACAACAAAGTATACATCCTCTAATATACCGTGCTACATCTTCTTGAATTTTGGGCTAGTACACATACCTCTGTAAGTTGGCAACTGTCTTCCCAACACCAAAATCTCCTGCAACCTTGGAGGTGTGAGCCTCTCTGATAAGCTACAATCGTTCACTTTTAGAAACACAAAGCTTGTCAAGCTTGTAGAGTAAACCATTATGGAAACAATATTCAACCTTGGCGTCACCTTCTTCTATATGAATTTGTCCCTATAACTGTTGAAACACCTACTTGAAGTCCTCATTTTCTGTGTATACCTCTTTGTATGCATCATGGGTAAAAGGCTCCACGTGCATTAGAATTCTCAATGCTATAATCTTGGATGTGGGTGGTTGTGAAAGCATGTCTACCAACTTATTTGTGCTACCCTTCTTATACTTTATGACCAGATGAAATTGTTGTAAAAACCCCATCCACTCACAATGCTTGGTTTGTTGCAGCTTACGCTGGGCCAAATACTATAGTGGTTGGTGATCTGTGTGGATGATGGTTTCCTTACCCATCAAATAGTGCTTCCACTTTTTGATATCTTGTACCAAGGCATAGAGCTCCTTGTCATGGGTAGGGTAGTTGAGAAGTGCCCCCATGAAATACTTTAGAACGATAGTAGACAAACCTTGCTCCCTGGATCGATGTTGCTCCCATGGCATACCCACTTGCATCTGTCTCCACTTCGAAGGGATTATGTAAGTTTGGTAGTGTGAGAAATAGTGCTTGACTGATATTTGTTTTTAGCTCATCAAAGGCCTTCTGTTGATTCCTCCCCCACTGTAAACTCTTACAACTAGCTACTATGGTGTGGAGTGGTGCAGCTACCGCTAAAAATGATGTTATGAACTTCCGCAAGTATTGCGTTGCCCCCAAAAAACTCCTAACTTCAATGACATTTGTAGGAATTGGACATTTCATGATGGCCTCCATCTTTGCGAGATATATCTTGAGCTCCCCTCCACCGATCACATACCCCAAATACACCAAATACTATTGAGAAAACTCACATTTCTTGAGATTGGCCGAAAACTGGTGCCTCTTCAAAGTCTCTAACACCTGCATAAGATGTGATCCTCCCATGTAGCACTATAAACCAATAAACAATAACAAATGAATCTAGATAAGGGCGTAAAACATCGTTCATCGATATCATAAATGTAGTTGTTGTGTTGCATAAACCAAATGGCATAACCAACCACTCATACAAACATTGCCTTGTCTTGAAGGCAGTCTTCCAGGTACATTTTTCTTTGAATCATACTTGGTGATATCCTAATTTCAAATCCAAATTAGTTAAGTACTTGGCATGCTGCAAATGGTCCAATAGAACATTGATCCTTGGCAGAGGGTTTCAATTCTTCAGTGTAATCTTGTTCAATGCCCCGTAATCGATACACATTCTCCAAGTCCTATCCTTCTTGGGCACAATTATGATGGGTGACCCACAAGGTGAGGTACTTGGTTGAATCACACCCTGCTCCAACAACTGTTGCAATTACTTCTTTACCTCATTTTTTTCTAGAATATACTTTCTATACAACCCAATATTCAACAAGGGGGAGTCTGGCAATAATTGGATTTCATGCTCCACTTCCCTATTAGGTAGTATCCCTTTAGGCTCATGGAACACTCCTCTATATGCTTGTAGAAACTCCTCCAACTGATGTTTTTTCTCTTTAGTATACCCCTCTGGGGATGCCTTCACTCTCATTGACTCATCACCGGATTGATTTTCTCTCAAGAAAAGCAAAACATTTTTCTTACTAGAACTAATCAACTTCTTGGCTTGGTTGGCACTTACCAGTGAGATCTTTGACTTTCCTTTATGCGCGTTGATGACGTAGGACTTTGTTGGCAACCCTATATTCATGTCGATTTTATCAATAAAAAAACATCGTCTTAATGGGATGTAATTTTCTATAGCTGCCTCTTTATGTTTGTGAAGACTTCTATGATGTTTTTGTTTTGAAAGATTCGTTTGATTAGCCGTGTGTTTGATTTCATTTCTTTTAATCTCTCGTTTTTCTTGTTCAATTTCATGACTGTAAGCATGAAATTGAAAGAAGCCCTGGTTTGAACACATCGTACAGATTCTAGAGTTTCTCTTTATAAAATTGGATGAATACCTAAGGTCACCAAATAATTTTAAGAACCATAAAGGCTTTTGAACTTATAGCGCATGGGTTGTTCACCTTGGAGGTATGCCTTAGGCATTTTATTCTTTTGATGTTTTGATTATCACGTTACCACATCTACGGTCACGCATAAAACAATAACTTTGGTGTAATTTGAAATATGAATGTTATCCCTTATAGTCATATCATAGTCTCATCGTCATTATACATGACTGTCAGTCACACTCTGAAACAATTACTCCTTCATCCTTCTGCCTTAAGTTCACATTCATTGTCTCAGGTGGTAAGTCTTAATTTTTGGTTTTGGTGGTCATTAAAGAAGGTGGTTTTCATTTTTGCATGTCCTCTGGTTCAACATCCACTCAACAGTCTGAGTGGTCGCTATGGTGGTTTTCTCTCGAAGCCTTAGGTATCGGGTCTCCTCTGAAAATGCAAAGCTTATCCTCTATTTTGGGTGGTTTCAAACACGCTCCCCCCTTCGCTACTCCTGCTGGTTTTTCGTGACTAAACCGATGGCGCCTGTGGTGAGGATGGATCCAAATGGCTCACAATCCCTCCTCTCACACGACGACATTGTAGATGATCTCGTGGATTTTTGTTGGGTCGGGTTCATAAAACTATTCGAGGGTTTTAACCTCAAGGTTGCCCAGGCCTTTGCCCAAACTTTCGATGGTGCTAAGGCTAAGATAGGAGATTTATAGTTGGAAGTGATTGAGGGTTCAATTGCAGAGGCCAATGGATTTCCCCAAGAAGGAGCTCGTTGGTTTAAAAAACTCAAGTTCGAAGGCACCCCTTGGCACCTACTAATGGATTCTAAGAGATAACACTACAATGTAAAAGGTAAACTAATTCTCGGTTTTGATCGGAAAATCCATAGTGTAGTCAATAGATTGTATAGAAAGAAGACCCACACTGAGAACTATCTCCACGCCAATTCCCATCACCACCCCAACCAGAAACTAGGTGTCTTAAAAACCTTAGCCACTAGAGCCATAAGAATCTCTGATGAAACACACCTAGATAAGGAAACATATCACCTTACCAAGACTTTTAGGAACATAGGGTATAAACAAAAAGACATTAAGAATGCAATAAACAAAGCCCTAGAAATAACCCACAATAATCACATTGCCCCTAAAGAACAAAACCCGAATAGAAGTGCCTACCTTCCGTACATCCAAGGAGTGACCGATAGAATTTCAAGAGTACTCAGTAAAAAAGAGATTAAAACCCCTTGTAACCATCAAACAGAGTATGAGATCCGTTAAAGACAAACTTAACCCTCACAATGGCAAAGGAATCTACAAAATAGAGTGCTCATGCGGTAAATGCTACAGTGGTGAAACTGGTCGCTCCTTCCAAGTTAGGATAAAAGAACATGGAGCTGACATCAAGAACGAACGCATCCACACCTCCGCCCTAGCTGAACACTCCATCAAAACTAGACACCATATTCGACTAGAAGACACCAAAATCGTCGCGAAAGAGAATCACCTCTTCAAACGTCGCATTAGAGAAGCCATTGAAATCCGAAAACATCCTAATAACCTTAACAGAGACAGTGGGTTAGAACTGAGCGAAAACTGGCTCTCCCTGTTCCACAAAAAACAACAATAAACTTTGGCAATTTTCTTTTCTTATTATAAATCAAATTATTCCTAAGAAAACCCCTCCCATTTAATTCTAAGACAACCTACTAACCCCTTATAAAACCTAAGAACCTAATTAATTAATATTAATTAACCCTGTAGTAGTAAAACACTTAGAATATAAATTAACATGAAAAGAGAAAAAAACCCTAATCTTATAAATTACTTGTTACCTATAACCTAACCCTAGAACCTATTATTCTTAATGAAGACAGTAGTACACAACATTAACTAATAAGAACCCATTATTTACCTTATAACAAAAGAAACCCTTATAAGATTAAGGGTTTTGAATAATATTATTCAATTGTTCATAACAAAATACTATTCAATTAAGTTAATTTGATCGTAATTAACATGAAAAGAGAAAAAACCCTAATCTTATAATTTACTTGTTACCTATAACCTAACCCTAGAACCTATTATTCTTAATGAAGACATTAGTACACAACATTAAGAACCCATTATTTACCTTATAACAAAAGAAACCCTAATATTAAACCCAAAACAAACATTTAATTCATTTATACCTTAACCTCATATTATATTAACCTAACCCTAAAATAAAAATTTAAGAATCCACTTTTTACTAAACCCTAGAACATTAAATGATTAAATATAAATAAGAAACCCTAAAATTATTAATAAACTATTATAACCTTTAATAAACAAAAATTTAATAAACCCTAGAAATATCCTATAAAATAATTAAATTTATTAAATAATTCCACTTAGCTGACACTAAGAAACTTTCCCACTTCCAGTATTTATACCAGCTCTTCCCTTTCTCTTAAAACCCAGGCTCTTTGTCCTGAAGATGGATCCTGATCTGGATCCGAAACGTCGACAATCTATTGACTACACCGTGGCTTTTCCGATCAAAACCGAAAATCCCAACCACAACAATATCACTCATCAGGAAAACTAATTGTTTTGTTTAAACCACGATGGCATGGTTTACTGTTGATACTTAAGCAGTTTGTCACCTGTGAGGGTAGATACAGACTAGTTTTCCTGTATCATGTTCGTTTATTAATGGTGTTTTTAGGTTTTGGTTTAAATATGCCATTCTACCTACTTAAGAGCTTGCAAAAAATGGCCAAATTTCACCAGAGGAAAAACCTAAATGCACAATCTAGCTTATTTCATCACGGTCTGATTCGAATTTTGGTCATTTCTCAATTGTCAAAAGTTGGGGATAGTTGGCAAGACTTCATGGATAGGAATGGGTTCACTCCACCTGAAACCATGATAGACTCACCTCTACATTTTGATGAGCCCTCCAGCCCTTTCCTCTCAACCCCTTCTCTAGAAAACCTACATGACGAATTGCAAGGAAGCCCTGTGTCTATAACTTAAACCCTTGTTGTTTTTCATAAGTCATCCAAAGGAAAACACCCGAGGCACGATTTTATTCATAAAATATCCTTAGAAGATGCATTGGATAATCTGAAGGATAAGGTCCTTACTATTCCTAGTCCCGAGCCAGTTATGGTTGATTCAAATGAAGTTAAATTCAAGAAACAAGGTAGGTGAAAAACACAAAGGAGTCTAGACATTGATTTAAATACAAAAGACCTGGTCGAATCATATCTAGAATGCTAAGGAATCGACATCACCATCATGAAAAACCTATCCCTTTTATTGATGTCGATGATCGGATTTCTGAGGATGATACCAATGCTGATGCACCACAATTCGATTTCATATCGAATCTGCCTCCTTTCTTAAAGAAACAACAAGGTTTTTCAGGCATTCAACATGATCTCAAAATAATCATGGAACATGGTAAGTTATCTGCTACAGATCGGGCTCGGCCTTTACCAAGCATGGAACCAG
The DNA here is from genome assembly GCA_009831015.1 of Picea engelmannii. Lineage (NCBI taxonomy): Eukaryota > Viridiplantae > Streptophyta > Pinopsida > Pinales > Pinaceae > Picea > Picea engelmannii. Next base: position 708,337 of record ML777220.1, on the reverse strand, counting down.
TGCATTGTGAGAATTGTTTTGAATGGATCGAAAGGCATTATCGGGTTATTCCTTACCTACAGACGCAGTTGAACCAAGTGGTCACTTAGAACTCAGTTCTTGAGAGGGAAAACGATCAGCTCAGATCTTGTGTTCGATCGACTTCACACAGAGCCATCAAGTGTATTAAAATATCTGGGAATGTGGTTATTAAAATTTCAACTAATTTCAATACTATTATAAACTCAGATTTGTCTGATGCCTCTCTTTCGAATTTCTGATTTGGTAAATAGTTTCTTTGTATTTCACGATTTGATTATGTTTGGATAACAAATAAATTTGTTTTGATTTTGTTTTTATTTTAGACTAGCTACATAATCGAAGATTTTGTAGCTTGTCTTTTGAATTATTTGTTTTGATTATTGTCTAATTTTGATTTCGTTTTCATTGTCTCAGGTGAGCAACAGATTGATGTGCTACAATTAAGGTAATGAGTCATGGGTTGAACGTTTAGTGGACTAGTAATTTTCTGTTTTGAAAAACAATGCTTAATAATGTAACCGTTTTGTATTGAAAGATTTCAATAGAATTATCTTGTGTTATTTTATTTTAGTAAAAGCATATTTTAAAATATCTGCCTCTATCTTGCATGATAGGAGGAACATATTAGAAACTTGTTTAAATAGCAATGTTTGTCTAGTGATAGGGGAAATTCCTCCTGGACCATATGATGGACTTATTTTTTTGAAAGTATATGGGAAAACAATTTACTACTTGGCTTTCATCCTGTGTAGACTATGCAATGTTTTCATTGTTTTCTCATGTAATTTTTAGATGTGAAATTTTATCTGTATCGAACTAGCTTTAGTCTGTTCTGCATATAGTCTTTTATATGATATTTTTCCTTATGTGGTTCATTATCTTTTGGTTCAGTTGATATCTGTGACTGATCATCTATTCAAGTATTTTGAGTTTACATTTGATGCTAGGTAGCTGGTAACACCATTACTGAGAATTGGAATTTCTTTCATTTTCAGTTATTGGACATTCTAAAGTCACATGATATATAATCATTTGTCTTTCTGTCATCATAAACTCGTTCCAGAATATAAAAGACTTCTTTGAGTTTCTTTAGGAAGTATTATGCTTGCTTTTGTCATAGGTTTACACTTGACACAGGTTAAGAGGAGCTCATACAAATACAAAGAGATGAATTTAGATTAGTATTGTTGATCAACAAGAGGCTAGTTAGTTTATTATTTATTCAATTTGTTGATTTGTGAATGAATAGTGATTGCATCATTTAAACGTTAAATGCTTTGTCTATTTTCGTTATATCATTTACAATCTTATTCATTCATTGTTTATTAGTTTGGTATTTAGAGTATTAGAATAATTTTGTTTATATTTAATCTTGTTTAGATCCATTATCTTAAAACAATTATTTTCACAAGGCTTTGCTTAAACCTTGTAAATTGTATATAGCTATTGTACATAAACATTGTTAGTTAAGCATTTGTAATTAAAGTGTTGATTGTTAGAGTTGCATCTTTAGTTAGTCCACATCTTTTGGTTGTTTTAGGATCTTAGTTGGCTAACAGAGCCATAAAACCCGCCAGGGTATATTATACCAAACAACTTGGGTTAAATAGACAACCCTGGTTCGGATCTTCCCTTCCCATTGACGGTGTTTCATAAACGCCCGTCTACAGACTTCCCATCCTTGATCAATTGGTATTGGTTGGATATCTACATGAATATTGCATCCCTCTTATACATGTAATGGATTCCAAACACTACTCCACATACATCAAGGGGTACTATGTCCAATTCCACTTCATCAATAAAATCAACACTTATAGCAAATTTAATCTTACATTGTTTCCTTACCTTTATCTCTACATCCTTGTTTACCCACCCAATGGATAGAGGCTAGGGTGATCGTGAACCTCCAATCCAAGCTTGTTGACCATATCTACTGCTATGAGATTAGCCTGTGAACTAGAGTAAAACAAAGCATCTATCTTGGTCTTCTTGACCTACATCTTGATGTGGAAGAGCTTGGTCATCTCATTCTCTTCCTTGTGATGAAGGCTACTAAGATTCACCTCCTTTTGCATAGATGTGAAGACAATATTTTTATCCACATTCGATCTACTTTCAACCTGATTGATCAAATATGTAGCTAGAAGGTTATTTTTCTTTCCGCCCTTCTTGTGGTTCTTCATGTTCAACTCTGGATGCAATTTCCAACATTTTTCCTCATTGTGGCCATCAATGCTGCAATGGTTGATGGGATCTTTGCAATGATGTGTAGTGGTTGTTGTCTTCGTATCTTTTCCCCATTTCCACTTCTTATTCCCATCCTTAAAAGCTTCTTGGTGCTCTTTCTGATTCAAACCACTTGGTTGTCCCTTCTTTTGGCCTATGTTTCTCAGGTACTGTGCCTATAAACACACCTCATCCACTATCATGGGCTTGAAGAGCATCACTTGTTTTCGCAGATGATTGTGTAACCCCCCCAGATACTTAAGGAGTGCATATGGGTTCTTGTGATAGATACCTAGCATGATATCCATCTTTTTGAACTTAGTGGTGTACTCTTGTACACTCTGCCCTTGGCTTTGCCCAGAGTAGTGCCACCGGATCCATTAGTCCTCTACATACCCAATAGGGTAAAATTGGGACTTGATGAGGGTTTTGAAGTCCTCACACCTAATTATTGGCCGATCAAACTCTAGCCTAAGTGTTTATGTGTGGATTTCCCACCAGGTTAAAGCATGGCCCTCTAACTTCAATCTAGCAAATGAAATCTTTTGCCCTTCATCTATACGGTGAACGTTAAAATAAACTTCTAGTTGTTGCAACCAATGATTCAATTTTAATGTATCGATCTCACCTTGGTATGGCTTTATGTTCACTTTCCTTTCCATCTTGAATAGGGACTGTGAAGGGTTAACAACACTCAAACTCTATTGTTATTTCTTAGATTCTTTCCATGACTCCTTTCCTAAATCTTTCTGATCTCCCAATTTCCCCTCTAATTTGATTTCTAAGTTAGAGCCTCCATCATCTCCGAAGGGTCTGAGCTTACTTGCTAGAGCTGCCATGAGGAGGTTCATATTGTGATTGATGTCGAAAAATCGCGCTTCCAACTTCTCAAATATCTCTTTTGTTGGATCTTGAGGGTTATTATGAATAGACTTGTTCGCCATGGCTAGGGTTTTTACAACTTCTCTTTAAGTCAATTCCTAAATCCTGCAACTTCCCACAAATAACCAAAAGAAAAACCTACTCTAATACCAATATGATCTATAAACTGTTGTGGATATTCGACTCGAACAATTTGTCACAACAAATCTAATAAAATACCGAAATCTTTACTATTAAGGTTATTTTTCGTTTAGATCTCCAAAATATTTAGTTACTGATTTTCTGCTTATGCATGAAATAGATGAAATGCGGAAAATAGAGAACAATAAAATATAATCACACCATCCACAAATAAACACAAGATGTGACCAGGGAGACCCAACACGAGAGAAAACCCAGCTAGAAGGTGAGGTTGCTCTGCCCTCTTTTCTCTGGTATGGAAATGATGCAAGTACAAAGAAAGAGGCAGTCTATGTGGAGTTGCCTTTGACCCGTGGCTTGTATGGCTGCTACAAAATCTCTTCTCCTTTTTTATTCTCATAGAATACCACTCTCATATGTTTCACTCAACTATGGAACAAAATATAATGCAAAACAATGGAACCCCTTCTCGTCCTACTGGCCTGGTATTTAACATAGCTTGATAGCCATCTAGTGGGTAGTTTTTGACTTTCTCAACCCTCAATTATGATAGGGTTTTGGACCTTCTAGAATCTTCTTGAAATTACATACGTGGCTAGACCCATTTTCATGAGTAACGGGGGATGACGTGGCACCCTCTTGTACCATGTTGTTAAACTTGCGAGAGGCATAAATTTTGCATATGAACTCTGATTGACGTGTTTTTTGCACCGTTGGAAAGGTATGGATATGTAGAATAGCATCACGAGGTCCAAACTACATTGGGAAATTTTTAACCCCAAAAAATGTTGTTTGATGCCTCAAAATGACTTTGAAAGGTTCCATATCCCAATTTTCCAAAATGGGATGTGCCACTAAAATGGCCCTACAAGCTGTTTCCTCCAATTTTTTCCACTCTTAAAGGATAGAGATAGATGACAAAAAATATAATGATCCAATCAAGATCAATATTCCTAAATAATTCCAAGTGGTGGATTGAATTTATTAGAAGAGGATGAGATTTTATTTCCACAAAACTCACGGTACACTCCCACACTCATAACTTGATGGTGGAGCATAGTTATATGCCTTTAGTTATTATTATTGTGGAAAAAGGTGGTGTATTTTTGTGTATGATTTGGTTGGTGACTTGAGTTTTGTGGAGCAACCTTGGGAATTGTGGATTGGTACTTTGGAATGGTTTTTTGCTCATAGGAATTATGGGATGGTAGAATTTCTTTCTCTCTTCAATTGAGAGTTAATGCGGATCCTGAAGCTGTTATGTAACTCTCAGACCCCCGATCTTGTTTGAATTCTTATGATAATGGTAGAGCATAGCCATCAAGGTTGATGTGCTTACTGTTAGGTGTTGGATTTTTGGCACGTGTTGAGAAGGCATGAGAGTTATCTAGTAGACTAGCAATCAATGATTTCCAATATAACAAATAGTTATACACACAAGAAGAAATCCGAATCCTTATCCATGCAAAAATATTATAGATAATGGGTCAACAAAAAGGATAATTTGACAAGTTAGAAACATGGTGCATTATGCTTTGTCAAATGGTAAAAATCCTAGAAAAGAGATCTTAATTGATGGTGTCTTGGAAGGAATGTCAATTGGTTTAGTGCCTGAAGGAGCCAAAAGGAAGACTCGGTACAGTAAGCAATCAAGGAAGTGGAGTTGGAAGACAGGGATTGGGAGATCAATCTTCCTCTAGAAGAATACAATGAATCCTACAATGGGCTTGCTTTCAGTTAATTATAGGTTTTGATTTTGTTGGAATACACTCGAATGGAGATCAGAGTGATACATCACTTATTAATATGATACACATATAAATACACGATCTATGACCTTTGGATTCATCTTCCAAGTGGTCTCTTGGACTCCTAATGATAGTTGTTATTCACTTGACTCTTCATATTTCTTCTTTCAAGAAATAATACCATAACTGATCCAGATTCTATGAGAAGAACAAAATGAACACAAATTATTAAAATATGCTTAACACAGAATAACATATATACAGTAAAATTGGTTTCTATTCAATAAGGAAATAAGTTGAAACTGTAAAATGCAGTAGAAAAGAAGCTTGCTAGAATGGTGGCGGCTTATCTCTGAGAAGAGATGTGACGATTGTGCTCATTTGCAAGAAGATGATTACAATGAGGATCTTAAGGCCTTTTTACAACAAACAAGAATGCCCAAAACTCTAGACATCCAAAAACCTAACCCTAGGAGATGAAGCACCAAAAGTCATGTGGGCCCCATTGGGGTAAGTTAGTACATCAACTTCCCGCGGTCGTAAATTTTGCACACGATCTTTGTTTTAGGTGCACAATAGCCTGTTGAAAGGTCTATCTGAGGACTACACATGTTGTCATCAAACTCTAAATTGTACTACAAATTGATTGTGGTGAGCCCTAAAAACGTTGTTTAGGGCCTCAAAACAGCCCCAGAAGTCAAGGACCCGAAAACTAGGAAAAAACTGTCAAATTGGAAAACTGCCAAAATGAGCCAGTTAGAATAGGTGGGAGGCCACCATCATCTATCTGGATCAATCCTCTCCCCTTAGGAAGCAATGGTCTCCATTTCGTTCAGGTCCCCCATCAGATGAGGAAATTTCTGCTAAATTTGGCCCCAGGTGAGACACTTGCCTTGGCGCAGGAGTTGCTCTACTTTGACAAATCGATAAAGTTGGATCCTTTGATGACGAGTGCCCTTGACCTGTGTCTCCACAATTTGATCACGGGATGCCTGTTGTATGTATTCGGGGTTGAGCTCTGTTGGTGTCAACTGTTTTTCTATCTTCGAGGTGTTTAATATTGGTGGGAAATAAGGCCGAAGGAGATCCACGTTGAACACTTGGTGCAGGCCAAGGAAAGGAGGAATGTTGAGCTCAAAAGCATTGTCACCCAAAACCTTGGTGATGGTGTATGACCCATAACGGAGTGGGTAAAGCTTCCGATGGGGCCCTTTGAGGCGTTCTTTCTACAAGTGCAACCAAACTTTGTCTCCCACATGAAACTTATGTGGCACTTGGTGTTGATCATGGCACTGCTTGTACTTGGCATTGGACTTCTGTAGAATATCCTGAACTTGTTGGTGGATGTGTTGGATCCGCTCAATGAACCGGGTGGCTTTTTCAGCTTCAATTGGAGCAGGGGATGAGTCGGTCAAGGTGGCCACAAGGAGTAGTGCAACATCCATGGGACCTAATGGTTGGAATCCCAATCCCACCTGAAAGGGGCTGTATCCGGTTGAACTATATAGGGCTCGGTTGTAGCTATGATGAACATAGGGAAGACTCTCATCCCATGTGAGGGGGTGCATGGATTTGTACATGCAGATGATATGCACGATCATTCGATTTACGAACTCCGTTTGGCCATTTGTCTGGGGGTGGAAGGCCATGGATTTGGTGAGCTTGGTGTTCAGTAGTGACCAGAGGCTCGACCAGAATGTGTTGAGAAATCAACTATCTCGATATGAGATAATGGTTTTTGGGATTCCAAAATGTACCCAAACTCGTTCATAGAAGAGCTTGGAAGTGGACTCTACTGTGATGTTCTTCTTGTAGGCGGCCATAATCACCATCTTAGAAAAGCAATCAACAACCACAAAAACACAGTCATTGCCCCTCTTGGTGGACGGGAGGCCCAACATGTAGTCCATTGAGATGGATTGCCATGGCATGTCAGGAGTAGGCAGAGGGGTGTACATGCCATGTTTCTTAGTGGTCGGTTTGGAAATAGTGCAAGCAATGCAGGACCTGATATACTTGCTGACATCCTGTCGAAGTTTTGACCAGTAGAAATGTTTTTGAAACATTTCAACTATCTTTTTGGCGCCGAAGTGTCCTGCCACCCGAATGTAGTGGGCTTCCCAAATGAACTTCGCTCGCTCACTTCATGGAACACATATATGGACCAGACGACACAACAACCCGTCCTGAAGATGGAAATTAGCGACAACTGAGTTTTCACCCAACATTTAGAAGGTGATGGAAAAGTTCGAGTCTATCTCATAGAGTTGGGGCCATCCATAGGTCTCTTGGTCGCAAGAGTCTAACATAGTGGTAAGTTTCACGACTGGCGGTCGACTGAGGCAATCAACGACTCGGTTGGCACTTCCTGTTTTATACTTGATGATGAGGTGGAACTGCTACAAGTATGTGTACCACTTCTGATGGCGGTCATTATGCAATTTTCCTTATGTTTGCATGAACTGCAGTGGCTTATGATCAATGTGGATGATTGTCTCCTTCCCAAGAATGTAATGTCTCCATTGGTGGTAGGCTTGCACAATGGAGTACATTTCTTTGTCGTAAGTAAGGTACTTACAGATAACATCTGATAGTGTCTCACTATGATAGGCCACAGGGTGGCTTTGTTGAGTGATAACGATGCCCACAACATAGTTTGAAGCATCTGTCTCGATCTCAAAGCGTTGTTGTAGGTATGGTAATGAAATTACTGGGGCTGAGCACAAGCGCTGCTTCAAATCATCGAATGTTTGTTGTTGGGACTGAATCGACACAAATTTTGCCTTACCACCACCCCTGGTTACTTGGCTGAGGGCCCAAGCAATATGGGATAATCCCAACATGAACCTGCGATATAAATTGGCAAGGCACAAGAAGCTCTAAAGATCATTGAGTGTGTTTGGGGCTGGCCAATCATGGATGAATTGGATCTTGGCTAGATCCACATGTACGCCATGCTGATCAACGATGTAGCCTAGGCAATGGACCATGTCCATACCAAAGGAGCATTTTTTCAAGTTGGCGTATAGATTGTGCTGCCGTAGGGTGTGCAGAACCTGCTGAATATGTTGCAAGTGTTCTGTCCAAGTCTTGTTGTAGATGAGGATGTCATCCAGATACACCACTACAAAAGTATTGGTGAATGGTCGCAGGATATCGTCCATCAACCTCATGAAAGTGGCTGGAGCTGATTCGGATTATTTTCGGCACGAAATGAGAGCGGAGATATAACACATAAATATTTAGAGATATTGCAAGAGAGACAACAATATGACAGAGATATAGCGGAAATGAAACAAGAGTCACAGATATACAGTAATGCACGATTTCTATTAAGGAAATAAATGTACAGAGACTGTAAAATACAGAGTGAAAGACTCGCTAGAATGGTGGTAGCTTATCTTTGAGAAGAGATGTGACGGCTACTCGCATCCGTGAGAAGATGATTACAATGAGGCTTCGAAGGCCTTTTTTTACAATAAGAAGGAATGCCCAAAACCCTAGACATCCAAAAACCTAACTCTAGGAGATGAAGCGCCAAAAGTCATGTGGGCCCCGTTTGGGTAAGTTGGTGCATCAACTTCCCGGGGTCATAACTTTTGCATACGATCTCTGTTTTAGGCGTATGATAGCTCGTTGGAAAGATCTATCCGAGAACTACAACTTTTGGGTGAGAAACATCAATTTATGATCCATGTTGCTCCCCATTTTCTCAAAAAACATCGTTTAGGGCCTCAAAATGGCCCCGGAGGTTAAAAACTGCTAAAAATAGTAAATTATCAAAATTGCCAGAAACATGTTTTGGGCTAGTTGGAGAAGGTGGGTGGCCACCGATATCCACCTAGATCAGGAGCATTTGTCAAACCAAAGGGCATGACCAACCATTCAAAAATACCTTCCTTTGACTTGAATGCGGTCTTCCATACATTTTTTTTTCTATTGGGACCTGGTGGTAGCCAAAATTTAGATCAATCTTACTGAAGTATTTGGCCCCTGTGAGATGATCAAGGAGGTCGTCGATTTGGTGAATCACGTACCGGTTCTTGATTGTGATTTTATTCAGGGCTCAGTAATCAATGCAGAGTTGCCAGGTTCCATTTTTCTTCTGTACCAGCACGATTGGGCTCCCACAAGGCAATGGGCTGGGACGAATGTGCCCCTTGTGGAGCAGTTCTTGGATCTACCGCTTGATCTCTTCATTCTCTAATAGAGAGAGACAATAGACTGGCCCATTGGGTAGTGGTGCACCGGGGGTCAGATCGATGGGATGTTTGACTTGCCAGTGCAGAGGTACCCAGGTAGGTGAGGAGAAGATATCCGAGTATTCTTCCACGACCTTATCCACTTGCTTCTGTTGTGTGGAGAGGTCGACCGTGAAGGCCCTATATGTGGCTGTGATCTTTCGCTCATTCTAAGAGTGAATCACAAAGAAGACAAACTTTCTTGTCTAAGAGATGACCTTTCTGCATTGCTTGGCAGAGATCAAGGAAGTAACACTAGGTGGAACTGCCTCGGGTATCCTGTAAAATTTCTTATTCAAAGTAATAATAACACTGCGAGGCCTAGAATCAGATACAACATGACATTTCCATAAATAAGGTTGGCCCAAAAGAACATTAGAAAATTCGAGAGGAGAAAAATCACATGATACCTCATCTTTGAAGGGCTTGATGTCGTACGACAAGCAGCAATTTTGGTTGACGCGGATATAACTTTCTTGGCGAAGCCATCCAATAGTGTAGGGTTGCGGGTGCGACGTCATTGGCAGGGCAAGCAACTTGAAAACCTTTGCTAAGATGAGGTTCTTCTGGATATCGCTATCAATGATGAAGTGTAACAGGGTACCCTTCACCCACATCTTTAAATGAAATAAGCGTTCACCTTCCTATGGCTCGTCTAGTTCATCGAGATGGAGGTTGGTGGTAGCAACGGTAGAACTGAGTTTCGTGTCAATGATCCGTCTCCCCCCACATCTAATTCAGAGGCTTTCACCTTAGCCACCAACGAATTCTTTGAGCGACAATCAACAGTGTTATGCCAGGGGCTCTCATGGAAATAACACTAGGTGGAACTGCCTCAGGTATCCTGTACAATTTCTTATTCAAAGTAATAATAACACTGCGAGGCCTAGACTCATATACTACATGACATTTCCATAAATAAGGTTGGCTCAAAAGAACATTAGAAAATCCGAGAGGAGAAAAATCACACGATACCTCATCTTTGAAGGGCTTGATGTCGTATGACAAGCAACATTGTTGGTTGACGCGTATATAACTTTCTTGGCAAAGCCATCCAATAATGTAGGGTTGCAGGTGCGACGTCATTGGCAGGGCGAGCAGCTTGAAAACCTTTGCTGAGATGAGGTTCTTCTGGATATCGCTATCAATGATGAAGTGTAACAGGGTACCCTTCACCCACATCTTTGAATGAAATAAACATTCACCTTCCTCTGGCTCCTCTAGTTCATCGGGATGGAGGTTGGTGGTAGCAACGGTAGCACTGAGTTTCCGTCAATGACCCATCTCCCCCTGCATCTAATTCAAAGGCTTTCACCTTAGCCACCAATGAATTCTTTGAGCGACAATCAACAATGTTATGCCAGGGGCTCTCATGGAAGTCGCACCACTTCCTGGTATCTTTCGTTGTCTTTCTAGTGTCCTTATTTACTTGCAGTTTGGACTGGTTGACCTGACACTGTCCATCTTTTCTTTGTCCTTTATTCTGCGGGTTGGGGCTGCCCTTTCCTTGATTTTGTTGTGAGGGGTTACCATGCCCAAATTGTCGCGTCTTTTGTTTAATCTTCTGCTCGATTTTGACAGCATATTGGTAGGCCGCACCTAAGGATGAGATGTCCAGAAAATCCATTTTGGCCTGGATGTAACTATGTAGACAGCTGCGATACTTGAGAACCAAATGTTGCTCAAAATATTTGAGACCCAGCTTTGTGCGCAAGGTATGGAAGATATTTGTGAACTCGGGCACTGCTTGGTCTCTTTCCTGCCGCAGTGTGGTCCATTTTGTATACATGTCGTCATAACTTCCGACAGGGTAGTATTGTTCCTTAATAGCATCCTTGAAGGACTCCTAGGTGACCGCGTGATCCAGGTGGATATCGGTGGCCACCCACCTTTTCCAACTGGCTCAAAACAACTTTCTGGCAATTTTGACAATTTACTATTTTTAGCAGGTTTTAACTTCCGGGGCCATTTTGACGGCCTAAATGAAGGTTTTTCGAGATAAAGATTCTCAATGATATCTGAAGGCATGATTGAGCCCCCAAAATGAATCTCATCGATGATACCTTTCCAACGAGCTATCATACGCCTAAAATGGAGATCGTATGCAAAAGTTACGACCCCGGGAAGTTGATGTACTAACTTACCCAAACGGGGCCCACATGACTTTTGGCGCTTCATCTCCTAGGGTTAGGTTTT
>ML777220.1:667345-695109 GCA_009831015.1 Picea engelmannii | reverse complement strand
TCTTCACAATCTGTTCAAAAGGAGAACAGAAGGACACTGCAACCACTACAGCCTCGCCCCAAGCACCTTCTATCCTACAGAAGCAGGTCGACAAGGCTGCAACAAAATGCAAAGATTCCTTCTGCACAACATCCTCTCATGTAGTCTGACTTGTTGAACAGCCTCAACCTCAACGGGTTCATGATAGACTTCCACAAATTGAGCAGTGCGACGTCTCCAGCAAGACAAGCAGCTCACCAAGATGCAGATTCAACAAACGCTTTTCCTTCTCCCCCAAGAACTCAACGCAATGGAGACCATTGCTTCCTAAGGAGGGAGGATTGATCCAGGTGGATATCGGTGGCCACCCACCTTTTCCAACTGGCTCAAAACAACTTTCTGGCAATTTTGACAATTTACTATTTTTAGTAGGTTTTAACTTCCGGGGCCATTTTGAGGGCCTAAATGAAGGTTTTTTGAGATTGAGGTTCTCAATGATATCCAAAGACATGATTGAGCCCCCAAAATGAATCTCCTCGATGATACCTTTCCAACGAGCTATCATACGCCTAAAATAGAGATCGTATGCAAAAGTTACGACCCCGGGAAGTTGATGTACTAACTTACCCAAACGGGGCCCACATGACTTTTGGCGCTTCATCTCCTAGGGTTAGGTTTTTGGATGTCTAGGACTTTTGGCATTCCCATTTATTGTAAAAGGGCCTTCAGAGCCTCATTGCAACCATCTTCCTGCGAATGCGAGTAGCCGTCACATCTCTTCTCAGAGATAAGCTGCCACCATTCTAGCGAGTCTTTCACTCTGTATTTTTACAGTCTTTGTACATTTCTTTCATTAATAGAAATCATGTATTACTGTATATTTGTGTTTATGGTTTCATCTCTGATACATTTCTATTATATTATTAAATACCTGCGATATCTCTATGCATTTCTTTATTATATCTCCGATCTCATTTCGTGCCGAAAATAATCCGGATCACCACGACTGTAAACAATGAGGGTTCCTCTGTTTCCTTTTTCTCATAGAAAGTATCCCACCAATCTTTGACATGGGGAACAAATTTGAGGAGCGCAAACGTAATATTTTATCTATTCGAGAAGTTATGGACAGAGAAATACCCTTCTAGTAGATTCAACCATTTGTCTACAATATATGTGTCTATCTGACCTTCAAATATAGGAATATCAAAGTTTATTTGTACCTTGAAGGGGGCGACACCTCTGTTTGAGGAAGATGTGTCGCCTATTGGTAGCCGCCGAATGATTTGCACAAAAATATCCATCATCTCGTTCCTCTGTTGCGTGAGGGCTTCCTCGAGCAATATTTTGAAAGGATCTCTTGTCTCGTCATCTTTATTTTCTCCAGCCATGAGAGGCTGCTTGGGCATGCAAGAGATTTTGTCCTCAAGAGAAACAAGCTCGAGACCCAATTCTTTGTACCCTGACCTCGTTGGAGACTTGCATTAAGAACGACAAGGAGCAGATCGCTCTAATACCACTGATCCAGATTTTATGAGCAGAACTAAATGAACACAGATTATTAAAATATGCTTAACATAGAATAACAAATATACAATAAAACTGGTTTCTATTCATTAAGGAAATAAGATGAAACTGTTAAATGCAGCAGAAAACAAGCTTGCTGGAATGGTGGCGGCTTATCTCTAAGAAGAGATGTGATGGCTGCGCTCATTTGCAAGAAGATGATTACAATGAGGCTCTGAAGGCCTTTTTACAATAAACAAGAATTCCAAAAACCCTAGACATCCAAAAACCTAACCCTAGGAGATGAAGCGCCAAAAATTCATGTGGGCCATGTTGGGGTAAGTTAGTACATCAACTTCCCAGGGTCGTAACTTTTGCATACGATCTTCGTTTTAGGCGCATGATAGCACGTTGGAAAGGTATATCCAAGGACTACACATGTTGTCAGAATTTGACTCAGTGTATAGGTTGACTATGTAGATCCCTAAAAACATTTTTTAGGGCCTCAAAACAAACCTGGAAGTCAGGGACCCGAAAACTAGGAAAAAATTGCCAAACTGGAAAACTGCCAAAATGAGCCAGTTGGAATAGGTGGGAGGTCACTGTCATCCATCTAGATAAATAACCCTAATGAATTAGGTTTCTGACATTCCCCCCGTTAATTCGAAGGGGTGTATGTGAATCCGAGAAGAGAGGTTAACTCTGGAAGTGGATAGTTTCAAAGGGTTGAATGTGCTCTTTGAATTTGGTGGTTTTGGGATGACCACAAACCAAATGGATAGCAAAAGTTGATGTATTCTACCAAATGGAGGTTTAAAATGACCACAAATTGTTCTCTAATAGAAGTTGTAAGTCTTCTAGTAAATGGAGGTTTAAGATGACCACAAACTATTGTCTAGTAGAAGTTGTAAGTCTTCTACTAAACATAGGTTTAAGATGAACACAAACTGCTATCTAACAAAAGTTGTAAGTCTTCTACTAAATGATGGTTTAAGGAAGACTACAAACTAAATCATGTTGATGGAATATGGTTATGAACTTGTCTCACTTGTTCTTGCTCGATTGATAGGACTTTGAAACTTGAAGTCTGATCCTCAATCATTGATATTATCCCCCTTGTCAGGTATGAGGTGAGAAGATGAGAATCTTTCCACCGCAAGATGTGTCAATACTCGAGAATGAATTCTTCAGTATGACCAATATATATTCTTCGCTATTGATGACCATAGCCAAGAAGTGATCCATACTTTACTCTTACAAATTTCTTGTGTTTGGAACATCTGTTTGAAGGATGATTATGCTTTCCATGATGCTTGCAAGGATGAAGATTAAAACATTGATCCTCCATGTGACCAACTCAATGACAATGTTGGCATTTAGGAATCTACTCTTGAATTGTAGTAGGTGAATATGAACTTTCTTGAAGGAATACAACACTTTGGAACTATATTGGTTTGGTATAATTTGGAATATGAAAGGTAACTTCATTTTCATACCTGATACCTATTTTGTGTTGATTGTCTTTGATTTCTTCCCAAGGTCTGATGATTGTCTTGGAAAGAGAAAGTCGAAGTTGTTCATGCACAAATTCATCTTCATCTGCACTTGTATATGAAGTTGGCTCACTGAGTTGCTCTTGCATTGGTTGTTGATTTGAATCATCATCATCATCATCATCAAAAAGAGGGTTATTTTGAACAAGGACTAGTACAAAATGTTGAATATTATTTCATTGAAGTTCATCATTGAGAAGTTGAGTTTGAATTTGAAGCAATTATGCTTTGGCTTGTGAAGATTGCAAAAAATTTAGAACAAATTGAAGAGTTGATTTGTCAGTTGCGACCATATTGTTGATAGTAGAGAGTATTGGAGTGTTCAATAACTCTTACAATTCATCAATTCGAGCCATTTAAAGACCGACTTAGACCTCAAAGGGTTTCTTGCAACTCAACCCTTTAACAATCACATTCTACAATTCAAACTCAACAAATGGAGGGTGTCAACTTCTACCAAAAATGCACCCGTTTACAATGTAATTCAACTTAATTTCAAAAAAGTAAAAGTAAACTTACAAAAATACTATTTGCAAGTTTATGGAGTTTAATGTGTCATTGATACTGAACAAAAAATACCACCGTCGCAATATTCAAGTCACCAAAACAAAAAGTATGCCAATGTTGTTATCTTCAAACTATTGCCCAGAAACCAATAGAGAAGACGAGCATCAAAATAGAGACCACCAAATAGGGACCAATAACATGCCAACACCAATTGCAAGACATTTGACAAGAATACTAAATTAATAACAATAGTTAGTTTCCTTTCAATGGTTGGGAGGCAAAAAATCAAAACTTGTTGTGGTTACGAATGTTGAAACAACCTCACCTCGTCCAACTACTCCTTGTAATACACTTCCTTAGGTCACGATCAAATTAAAAATTTGTTAGACCGTCTATGGAAGGTATCTCAACAAGGTTCTACATGATTATTGTTTAATGTCTTGTCAGAACTAGACAATACCTCTCTTGGGAGATGATCATGTATGAAACACACAACCACAAGATGCTTCTTAGCATTCATGATAGAAAGTTATCGTACTGCAAAACAAATAGAGGTATTCAACAAAGTAACAATATTTGATTAAGATGATATCTTGGATAAAAGGCCAATTCATAAATGTTAAAAGAACCATTGAAGTTGCAGATGCCTACTATTTTTTTTCAAGCCATAAAAATCCTACACAATGAATTTTCTGCTCTTGAATAACATCCATAAACACACACCACTTGTTTGATCGCAAGTCATATAGGATCAACCTTTGACGACCAACAATTTCCAAGTACATTCCATCTTTGCCTAGTTGCTACATGTAACACTGACCAGTTCTGAGAAATATATGATGCTAGAAGAACACGGTGTTGAATTTTAACTTCATCATTATCATCTGACTACACAATAAGTACACAATCTTTAGCATAAAGCACTTGCCACTTATGTGTGGCACCTAAAATGCTTCCGTTAAGACAACGATTTCCAAAAGGAAATGCAAGAACCCTCTTTGTAGTCCTTCCATGGCATTGACAGGAAGGCCAAGGTCTAAACATTGTTGCCTTGGCTCTGAACAAGAAAACCACCTCTGCCTATTCTACATGAACATTATTATAGGGAGCACGATTAAGCTTTACATGACTATCAATAGAGTGGATCTCTCAATCGTGACCGACCATGGGTGCTACTGCAACAATTGCTTCACCCGCATTCGAATCCAATCATATATTTAAGCTTCGAACTGAGGTCTCAAAGCTGAAACAAATCAATGATAATAAGAAGGAAGGGTGTTGTTGTTTGCTTGGATGAGAAGCCGAAAAACATGGAGGCATATTCACGCAGGTTTGGAGTAGATTCAAATGGTTGCGTAGTTTTGGATTTGGATAACAAAATGCAATCATACGAAGAGGGTTTGTTTGTGAGCATGGTTCACATGGTATAGAGAGAAGCACACATGCAGACAACCCCATCAAGGGGTTTCAGTAAGAGAAAGAGTCACGTGAATAGGGCCACACTAATGGTTTCATGTAGGTGGAGAGGAGAGGTGTGCACTCAAATAGTAGAAGGTCTATAGTTCATTCCTGTGTGGAGAGAAAACCGAGGGCACAAAATAATTAAAACACTCAAATCTGACATCAAAATGTGCGTGTAGGAGGGAGAAAATGATGCCGACAATAATGAGGAAGAAAAAATGACAGAGTAACGCAAACTTGTAGAGAGACAGTCTGCAGATAGAGATAGTTGTCGAACATATGGATGTTTCTATACATTGGAATGAAAACGTCCAAGAGAATAAATGAAATAGACATTTCTGCACAAGGAAGACTCAACTATGAACAACTACCATATCAAAGGTTAATTCAGGTCCTAAGAACTATAGGCGCTCTGATACCACTCTTAGAATGCACATGAATGTAGATTAGTGTGGAATACATTTCATTAATATGATACACATAAATACACGATCTATGACCTTTAGATTCGTCATCCAAGAGATTTCTTGGACTTCAATGATAGTTCCTATTCATTTGACTTTTCATATTCCTTCTCAAGTAAATAATACCATAACCGAATTAGATTTTCAACAAATATGTTTTGTAAAACAATTTTGATTTTAAATCAATATAATAAAATTATTTACCAATAAGTCTCATAATGAAAATATCATTTTTTAACTATTAAAATTTTGAACGTCACTTAATAATTTGGCTTAGGCTTCACCTTATCTTTTTATATTACTATATTGAACAATGTAATTACAACAATGTTTTTAAATATAAAAGTAACCATTTCAATGTAAAGGTAATAATTCTATATTGCACAATATCAAAATTTCATAACATACTCAAAATTTAAATACAACAATTCAATATTATACTATGAAAGTTTCATGTCAATCAAAGAAAGTTTCATAACGATCAAAGTTTATGCATTTTGCACGGTAGATAAATCTTCTTTAAAAAGACAATATTTCAAATGATTATTAATTTTATGAAGTAAAATTTAATCAACCCAAATCACTCTATGTTGGGATTTCTATAATATGGTTACTATCTTGAAATTGGGGATCTCTAAAATATGGTTTCTTTCTCAACCAAAGTCTTTTGAGAGTAATTATGTTAATTTGTCATATTAAATTATATATATATATATATATATATATATATATATATATATATATATATATATATATATATATATATATATTATTTTAACAAGAACGGATATGAGATATATTAAGAAAATAGTAGAGAACTGTTGACACAATTATATTCATTCTTCATTGGGTAGTCTCTACTAAGAGTTCGAGATTGACTCTTGATCAATAGTTTAAGGTAATTTATCTGATCCCTCGATTCCGTCTAGTAATAGAACTCCTTTGTTTAGCAGTACTGCTTTATTAGCTTCTTTATCTGCTTCGTCATTTAATTCCCGCAGAATGTGGAATAGTTGGATAGAATGGAAAGTGGACATAAGGAGTTTAATTTTCTGAAGGATTTGCTTGAGCCTCATGTGTTTGGTAATGTTCTTACAAGAGAGGGCTTGAATGATGATACGAGAGTCTCCAAAGACATTGAGGACCCTAATGTTCATGATTTGGGCTTGAGATAATCCTTGCCAGAGGGCTAAAGCTTCAACTATGTTGTTTGTGTCTTTGCTAATTCCCCAGGAATACAATAACACCTTTATTTCCTCTGGATCAATAATCACCCCTCCCCCTCCAGCCTCATCGGGGTTTCCTTTAGAAGCTCCATCAAAGAAAAGACTATGCCTTTGAAGGGATTTGTGCCAATTTGTGAAGGTTGAAGGGTCCAACCTGATTTCCCACTTGAAAGTAGAGGGTTGAGGAGCAATTGACACTTTCAAAGCGTTTGGGATAAGGCTTGACAACCATTCTTCCTCATTGGGAGTTAACTTATCTTTATTTGCTGGCAAGTTGATGGATGACATAAAGTCCACCATCATTACTTTGGCTATTGCACTCACTTGGCCTCTCTAGCAACTTTCCCTTGGAAGACTCGGGCGTTGCGTTCTAACCAAATTTTCCAGCAAATAAACTTGGGAAGGTACCCCTAGCCTCTTTTTAGTTGGTCTTTCTTCATGAGGGAGAAGGGACATAAAGCCTGCCAGTTTAGAAGCACGCTGGGTATCTCATCTGGGAGAGTGACTTGAGTTGTCCAAGGAGCTAACGCCAGATACCAAACTTCCTGAGCAAATGAGAAGTTCAATAGTATGTGTGCCACGATTTCCTCATTTGAGACGCAGAAGGAACAATGCATGGGGCCTTCCCATCCCTTTCTTTTGAGATTATCTCCAGTGAGAATGGCGTTGTGTGCTAGTGTCCAGATGAACATGTCAATTTTCGGGATGGATTTATATTTCCAGACTTCTTTCCACAGGGCCGGATTAGGGGGCACGTTTAGAATTGCTTTGGCGAGCTTGTAACCCTCTGAAACTGTATAAGAGTCGGTTTACTGTCCCCATCCCCTTTGGTCTTTCTTATTTGCAACGATCGACAATTTCCCCTGGAGTAGCGTGAGTAATCGACTTTCTTCATTGTGCAAGTGGCTTGGACTTCTCGACAGATTCCAATCTTTCCAGCTTTTGTTTGCATCCGAATTCCACTTTGAAATGTCCCAAATCGTGTTTAACTGCTGGGCGTGGAGGAAATTATTTAAATTGTTGGTTCCCAGGATGGAGTCTAAAGGAGGCTCTCCCAGGATCGAGTCCTCCCATATCAGAATGTTTTCTCTATTTCCTGGTATCCAGGTTAGATGGGGGATGAAGTACCTGGAGGCTTTTTGACAGATTGTGAATATTGGCGATCCATTTGAGACTTTTGGGGCTATGTTGAGACACTTCCTTCTAGTGCCTGAGTTGTATTTCTTCCATAGGGCGTTCTTGCTCCAGGTGAGTTTTCCAGAGACCAGGTTCTAGAGACGTATGGCCCCTAGTGCCAGATTTTGGGCTCTCAGATCTCTTATTGGAAGACCACCTTCTGTGTAAGGCTTTGTTACTTTCCCCCAACTAACTAGAGGCAATTTGTTTTCATTCTGATGGCCACCTTTCCAGATACATCTTCTTACAAGTGACTTGATTTTGCTTATGCATCCAGATGGAGCTAACAAAATAGAGCTTTGATATATTGGAATACTGGCCAACACCGATTTAAGGAGAACTAACTTCCCTACCAAGTTTAACTAGGAGGCTCCCCACGCTTGAATTCTGGTTTTTATTTTGTCAACAATAGGAGACCAATGGGAAGATTTGGGCTTGCATTTGAAGATGGGGACTCCTAATTATTTGAATGACTCCCATTGGGTTTCCCCTTCCATCTCCAGGATTCTAGATATTTCCACCATTTCCCTTGGCTTGCAGTTCCACCCAAATATTTTACTCTTCCTGTAATTTATTTGGCTCCCTGAAGATTCCTTGTATAGGTCTAGTTGCTGCTTGAATTTGTGAGCTATGATGGTACTAGCCCCTCCCAAGAGTAGTGTATCATCGAAAAATTGAGCATGGTTTATATATTTGACCCCTCTTGCAATTTTTATGCCCATTAATTCCTGTTGGGAGTGACAATGTTCTAATTGAAAGCTTAGTGCTGAGGCTTGAAGGGCATAGAGCAGGGGGGACAACGAGCATCCCTGCCTGATCCCCCTAGTTGTCTGAAAGAATTATGCTGCTCGACCATTGACTAACAGAGCAATCCAAGGAGTTCCAATACAAGCCTTAATCCATTGGATGAAAGAAGCATTGAAGCCATATTTTTGCATTACCTGAAACAAACAAACATGCCTTACTCTGTCAAAAGCATTTGCTAGATCTAGTTTCACAATCATACCTTTTTCGCCCCGTTGTATGCTTGAGTGGATCACTTCTTGGACCATAATTATATTGTCAGTTATGTGCCTTTCTTTGATGAAGCCTCCTTGATTTTCTGGAATGATTGCTGGAAGCATACCCTTGAGTCGATTGGCAATTACTTTTGTGTTTATTTTGTAGCCAGTATTTCACAAGGAAATCAGACAGAATCTGTCAAAGGAAGAGGCTCCTTTTTCTTTAGGAATTAAAGCTAAGAATGCATAATTAGTGCTTCCCCCAATCTTGTGGAATTTTTGTGATTTTAACACCATTTATGCAGATCTCGCTTTATGATTGGCCAACAAACTTGAAGGAACCAGGCTATAAATCCGTCGGGCCCTAGAGCTTTATCAGGGGCCAGACTATCCAAGGCTGCTTTCACTTCTTTCAATGTGACCAGAGTAGTAAGATGTTGATTGGATATTGGGTTGACAACTGAAGGGATTAAATTGAGAACTTGATGATGGACTTCTGTGGAGGTGTCCTCAGTGTAAATCCCTTTGAATTTGAGATGGGCAGCTTGCTTGATTCCTTTGAAATCATTGACAATCTAATTCTAAAATTGAATTTCCTTGACAGAGTTGTAATTTTTTCTGGCCTTTGCTTGCTTATGAAAGAAGCTTTCATTTTTGTCTCCAGTTTTTATCCAGAGACTTCGAGATTTTTGTCGCCAATTTTCTTCTTCCTCCCTATAGGCTGTATGGAGCTTTCTATGGAGGTCTTTTTCAGTTTCCAGCATGTGTGGGCTGATATTTCTTTCTTCCATTTTTAGTTGGTGCACTTCCAGGTGCTGTTGAGCTTCCACTCTTTGGGTCGATGGCGATTTCAAAATTTTGGCCCATATTTTGAGAGCCCTCTTCAACCTTTAGAGCTTTTCTTCCCACACAAAGAAGGGTGAACTTGTAACTGGAACCTTCGAAACTCTGGTGACCAGCTCAAAGAACTCCTCATGATGGATCCAAGATTGGCTGAATCTAAAAGGAATCGAGCCCAGGGGGGGTTCTTTGGTGATTTATAGACTTATTGGCTTATGGTCAGAGGCACTGAAAAGGAGTATATTTGACTCAGTGTTAAGGCCTAAAAGGAGGAATGAAATTTGGACCAAGAATATGTCTAGCCTTGCTGCTATATGCCCTGGGCCATTTCTTTTATTGGACCAAGTGTATTTTCCTCTAGATGGATTTATATCTTCCAGTTCCCAATCAATTATGATGTCCTCAACCCATTCACGGATGGGATCTCTAACAATGGTTCCCTCTTTTTTTCCCCTTGGGATAAAGTGACATTGAGATCCCCGACAATAATTATATTCTCAATCTGATGCATGTTAAGAAACTCTCTTAATTTATTCCAGCAATCTTTTTTTTCCTCAGGGAGCACAGGGACATAAAGATTAAAAATGCTTACCTGGATGCCTAACTCCTTGTGGAGAAGTTTGGTGAGGATCCAATGAGTGTAATGCTATGTCTTCAATATTTCGAGTGTTGAGGAGTTCCACAGGGAGCCAATACCTCCTGAGGCTCCTCTAGCATTGATCGCTACCCCTACTCCTTTTTTCCACAACCTTGCACTGGTTTGGAGAAAATTAGATTCCTCTAGTTTAGTCTCTTGGACTAGTAGTAGATCTGGATTTGAGATTTGGATTAGGGCTTTCATTGATTCTTTTTTGCTTTGGCTTTCTATACCCCTAGAGTTCTAGGAGATTATCTTCATTACTTGTTTTTTGGGTTGGAGGGCATCCTATGAGAGGGTTTCCCTTGGTTCCTTGTATTTCTTGGATTTAACACTGTTTCCAGTGTTGGCTGTGATCCTTGAAGTTTTTTTTTTGTATGTCTCCCTTTCTCTTCTTTCCTTTTCTGTTTTCCTTCCTCTGGTGGCTGGTCTTGAGGGGTTCTGAGTTAAATCAATATCAGCCTCCCCCTCAGCTTCTTCCAATGTTTCTTCCTCTGTCTTTGATATTTGGGATTCAGGGATTTCTCCTGGTTCTAGTTGCGGAGTAGTTTCTTTATTTTCCTAACTTGCCGCTTCTGAATTGTCTTGATTTTCTACAGTATTTTCTTTGCTTACTGGTTCCACCTCTTGATTCCCAAGTATTGCAAAACTATTTTCCATATCCTTTTTTCCTCTTTGGTTTTCCTTTGCCTTTTTGGAGTTAGGTTTGGGGTTTAGCTTGGGTCTCTTTGCTTGCTGCCATCCTTCTCCTAATTCTTTCTCTTTCTGCATGGTCTGGGTTTTTGGGCATTGCTTTTGGAAATGTTTGTATTCATGGCAACTATGACACTTGAACGACAACTGCTCATAGTCCAGTTTTTGGTAGTGCTGCCATTCTCCGACAGTTAACTTGATTGCTTCAGGAAGACCCGCTTCCAGATCAACTTCTACTCAGATCCGGGCACATGAGTATTGACCTTTTGGATCCGCTTTGTCTATGAATCTTCCCAGTTTGTTTCCTATAGTTTGTAGAGAGGAGGTGTTCCAACAATGGATTGGCAGGTTGGGTAGGCGTACCCAGGTTGGTACCGTCTTTGGCACGTCCACTTCAGGTTCGAAGTAAGGTGTCCAACGATTTAAGTAGAGCTCATGTGGTCCCATGAAATAAGGCCCACTCCTAAAGATCAGATCCCAATCTTCTTTGGAAATTAATTCGAACATGAAGAAGCCTCTTCCGACTGCATAGTTGGTAACGCTGTTTGATAACAATGGCCTCCAGTTTTTTTGAATCCAGCTCTCTTTTGTTCGTGGAGATGGCCAGTGCCCTGTGAACTATCTGACAAGTGCCTGATCTGCTAGAGAAATGACCATGCTCATGGGTTGGGCTGGGGGTAAATTGATTTCTGGGACTTCATCTAGTTTTTTGATGAACTTTAGTACAACTCCTCCTTCTTTCTTCTTTCCTTGGGTGAGTAAGAACCTTCTGAAGGATTCTTCATTGATGGAGGGCGTGAGGGGAGGCGGTTGCTCCCCACTTCCAATAGGGCACATCTGTCTTCAGGGGGAAAGTGACTCTATGGGCAGAACGCACCACAGGAGCGGCCCCTTGGGTGTTTGGGCTTAGAACGACTCAGAGGGATTGGTGCGCATCGCACCAGAGGGGGAGCCCTGAGGGCAGGCTCAAGGATGCGCTCGGCTCTCAGGCAACGATTGGCGCGCGCGCGCGCGCTCACACACACACACATATAATTTAATTATTTTTTAATAATAAAATATAATTAAAACCAATTTTATTCTTTACCAATCATATAACAATATTGTTATCATATCACATGATATTAAAATTTAAACATTGGATGAAAACAACATTCTTCCAAAATAATGGCACACCATGATTTTATCAAAGAAATATGGCGCTTTGCCAGTAAAAGGGGTGGGGCTATGCAAATAAAGAGAATGCTGAACACAACTTTAAATATGGACCATAGAGATATAAACGATGTTTTTACTTTATTATCCAAAAACCAAAATATAAAAGAAATATTTATATGATATAAGGGTGTTGTTTAAACATTTTATGTTTTGGTATTTTTAATCAGAATTCGACAATATAAATATGAGCAAAATCACTCTTTTCTATTATTTGAATTGTGTCTCTAAATATATAAATAGATTTAGTGTTTTGAAAAATCTATGAGATACTCAAATTATATAAACTTAACCACTCAAATATGCAAAAGAACCAAAACGTAAAACGTTTAAACTACAACTAATATAAAAATGTTAGGATATAAGCATAATTGTTTTTAAATATAATAAATTATTATAAAATAATAATATGATAATAGTATAATAAATGATTATAAAATAGTAATGTGATAATGCTTTAAAAAAATGAATTAATGATTAAAATAGTTGTAAAGGAAATATAAAAAATGAATTATGATTTATGAACTTAGTTCTAATTATTTCATATGTTTGATTCATATTTTGGGATGATATATGTTTGATTCATATTTTGGGATGATATTTTTCTATGGTATTAGATGTGATGTTTATATTTCTCGTTTGTTTGTTTGTTTGTTTGTTTATATGTGTTTTTGTATTATCGATTGTAATATTTCCACTTATATTATGATATGCGTCGATTTTATTATGGAGTGATGTTTTGGAAAGTTTTCAATGTGATGTTTTGAAAAATGTTTTTTGGTATCATATAGTACATTTATCATGATAAATAACGTATGTAGAATTGATTGTTGCATTTAGTTAGATGTGCGTAGATTCATTTTAAACTTGGATCTATTAAACATTGAGAGAATATTTACATGATTTTCAATAAAGAGGTCGATATATTATCTAAAAGGGTGCTGCTGGAATCAGAAGACAGATTATCCTTTTATCAATGGAGTGATGGGGTTGATGGTCCTCATACCCATTTAGACATCTTTGAAGTAACTAAAGGATGAAGGGCCTTGATTTGGTCGAATTTCGAAGTGGATATTACTCTTTTTATTCTTGAGTTTTACACTCTCTGTTTTTATCTTCGTGAGGCGTAATATAGCCTGCCTAGTGTTTGGTTTCTTTTTTGGAATTTCTTGAACATGCTGATCCGTTTTGTCTATTATAAAGGATCGAATTTGATGATGTAAATGAAATTATACCTTAATATAATTTTCGAGAGAATTTTCTATTGGAAAAAAAAGAGAGGATCAAATTTCTTAACTGTAATTTTGTATATATATATGTGTGTAATATGTAATGGTGAGTGTAATTGTTTTTATTGAGCTGACTTTATTTAAATTATTATTGTTATTTTTTTAATTGAGTTGACTTATTTTTTTAATGCAATGTTATCCATAAACACCTCGCTACTCTCATTGCATTATCTAACCTAATGTGAGCACCCCACTACTCTCGGTGCGTTATCTAACCTAACACTAGCACCTCACTATTGTTGATGCTTTATCTAACCTAACGCTAGCGTGACTACATCTCCCCCATACTGGGATGTAGAGCAACTCGCTACTCTTTGTGAAATTACAAATATGTTGGCGCACAATGACATACGAATGAAGACATGTTGAAATGACAATGTTATGTTACTTGTGATGACATGCAGTTGTTTGCATGCAAATTGATGTTACCCATGATGATGTTATGTTGCTTATGATGGAATGTAGTTTTTCTTTGCTCATGATGATGTTATATTTCTTATGATGGCAAGTAGTTTTATGCCACTTATGATGATCCTATAACTAATACTTTAATTTTATGATGTGAGTGGGCATTGGACAAGAGGTCCACTCCATGGGCTTGGAGGATCGATTTATTAAAGATCATGTGGGAACCCATACCCACAAAAGAATGATCTCTATACAAGCAATATCCTATGGGTTGGGACAAATTCAATCATTAATGCCATATCAACGGTTCTTGTAGGATCCAAAAGTCAGGGAGATGTCACATATCCCCGAAGTCATGATGAAGAACAAGTAACCAGGAGGGGGGAAACTGATGAATGAGTTATTAGGAGGGGGAAAACCGATGAATGAGTTATCAGGAAGGGGGAAATTGATTACATGTGTGAAGGAGTAACTAATAGGGGAAAAATGTTCACCGAGTAATCAAAAGGGGGAAAATTGATTACATGTGTGAAGAAGTAATCAAGAAGGGGAAAACTAGTGAATGAGTAATCATGAGGGAAAAAATGATTAAATGTGTGAAGAAGTAACTAGGAGGAGGAAAATTGGTGAACGAGTAATCACAGGGTCTTCACTCAGTGAGCTTGTGACATAGCGTCTTTGTTCATGGGATATTAAATAATACCCCTAATTTCACTAGATATTGATAAATACCTCCCAAAATCCTTCCAATAAAGAAAACCCTTATTTTATTTTAACTAGATACCCCTTTTTATACCCCCTAATACTTATAAATCCCTTGCGATCCCACACCCCCCCAATACCTACAATATATTGGCCTTATTTTTCACAATTAAAAAGCCCTCTTTATAAATGAACGTTATAAGATATTGGTGAACAGGGTGAAAACCCCGTGCGAGTAATCAAGAGTACATGTGTGAAGAAACAAACAAGAAGGGGGGAATTGGTGAGTAAGTAACTAGAAGGAGGAAAACTAGTGATGTCAATTGTAAATGGTGTAAAAAAATACATGACTACTTGTTTTTGTAATGCCCCACATAATATATCAATGTGTTGATTTGCATTTTGTTTGATGAAAATAATAATAGTAATAATAATAATAAGCTAGTTATAAAAGATAAAATAAATGAAAAATAACTAATAAAAACTACATTTTTCGTTGACTTGCATTTTGTATAATGAAAATAATAATAAGAAGCTAATAATAAAAATTAAAGTAAATGAAAAATAACTAATAAAAACTATACTATTAAATAAAGTGGAATTAAAGTAAAAGCCGACAAAAATATTATCGAGTAAAGTAGAATTAAAGTACATGTTAACAAAAACTGTACTATTGAGTAAAGTGGAATTAAAGTAAAACTAACAAAAACTACACTATTAAGTAAAGTGGGCTTAAAGTAAAAAGGATAATTGGATAGGTGACAAGTGGAGTTTATGCACGTTTGATCAATGTCAATACATATGTTTGAATATTTGAATGGGATAATTGCATGGGTGACAAGTGGAGTTTATGCACGTTTGATCAATATCAATACATATGTTTTTGAAGGCTTATGCTTATTATTCAATTTCTCAAATATTTACTTCTTATTATGTGCATATGGATGGATGCTTATGTTTAAATGTACAAGTTTTTATAAAAAAAAATTATTATTCTAAAAAAATATCTACAAATTATAGAATGCATCTACAAATTATGGAATGCATGTGAATAATTCATCATAATAATGTTAGATGACTTAAATTGAATATATAATTCAATTGAAAAATCAAAATAATAATTGCAAAAAATCAAAATGATGATAAGTTTAAATACACTTTTAACATTTAACTAATCAATTTCAAACATTTCAAAACTACTACAATTTAAAACATTTCAAAACTACTACAGCTTAATATCATTTGAAACATTTCAAAACTAGTACAATTTAAAACATTTCAAAACATTTCAAAACAACTACAATTTAATGTCATTTCAAGCATTTAAAAAATACTACAAATCATTGTCATTTCAAACAACTACAATTTAATGTCATTTCAAGCATTTCAAAAGTACTACAATTCATTGTCATTTCTTAGTTATTGTTGCTAGAGAGGAAAGACTATTCCACTTAGTGACTCTTGTTTAACGGTAATGTAAAAATACTTCAATTTATTTTTACATTTATTTTAAATTATTAACAAAATGATAGATTACATTTATCCACTTTCCCATATAAATGATAGATATGGTGTTAAAGATGGATATATCTTCTTTCAAATATGTGATAAACATTGCATTAATATTAAGAAGTGCTTACTTATAACCAAAAAAAAAATCAAGATGTGAAATATTATATTATTAAATATATAATTTTAATTTTGTTAATTCAAGATTAATAATTATAATTTAGAATTATTTTTTAAATTTTAAATACATATTATATTATTATATAAAGTTTTAAATAAAATACGATTATATAATATGATCTAAAAATGTATTTTTATGAAAAGTTTGTCTTCTTCGAACTTAAAGAAATAAATTAACAATCTAAAATCCAAAAGCATCCGACAAAACAAAAGTGAAAACCACGACAATAATAAAAACTTGACCCCTTACAAACCACCAGTGAATAATTCCAAGTAATCATCACCCTGCATTCCAAATAGTCATCACCCTATATTTACAAATAACAAACATTCATAACTCGCACATAACCAATAATGATAGTTATCCCACCACTACTAGAAAACATATTGAATTATGATAAATTCTTCCAATATAAAACATAAATAAAAAATTATACGCACTACTTTTAAATAAAGTTAAAAGGTCACGGTTCATTTATATGAAAAAATCAAACTATTTGTCAAGTCAGTGATTTAACTTTATAAGAAAAAATCAAACTATGTGCCAAGTCGGTTATTTAACTTTATAAGAAAAAGATGAACTAATTGCCAAGTTGTCGGTTATCTAACTTTATAAGAAAAAGGCAAACTAATTGCCAAGTCGGTATATATATATATATATATACCGACTTGGCAATTAGTTTGCCTTTTTCTTATAAAGTTAAATAACCGACTTGGCACATAGTTTGATTTTTTCTATTAAAGTTAAATCACTGGCTTGACAAATAGCTTGATTTTTTCATATAAAGTTAAATAATGATTGTACAAAGTTTTTTTATTATATATATATATATATATATATATATATATATTTACTTATTGAAAATGATCATATTTAATGATTTTTTAATCATAATGATGGTTTTTATGGATACGATTTAATGTCTAGAATATTCTTCGTTGTCACAAGAAATTGAGGGTTAAGATTTTATGGATTATCTTCTTCGCATGTCAAAACATGCACGTTAATCATTACTAAGGTTTGTTAGTGAAATTAACTTGATAATAACCACTCAGATTATTTACTGCGCCTGGTTTTCAGTGCCTCAATTATTCACTGCGCTGGGGAATTTTCCTTTGCCTGTGGTTTTAAGTGCATCGGTTATTTACTATGTGGAGTTTAACTACGTGTGGTTCTTTTATTTTTTGTTTTTCTGTATGAAGTTAATTAATTAGAAAGAGATGATACCTATCGACGTTCACCAGCCGAGTTAACGACTGTGCTAGTATAATCTGTTGGGAATGCTCAAAGGAGCGTCGCCCAACATTAGCACCATTGAGATCCTGTACTAGTATTCATATTTGATGCCAAAAATTTAAGAATCCAAGCTTGCATGTGTAAATATATTACTACAAATTCAATAATTGCCATAATTTCTTTTACTCTCTTCGTTTTCCATACACAGTAGCAAAAAATTTGGATTTCTGGTTTTTAAATTGGCGTAGTGAATCACAACATGGTGGAGGATGTGAATGGAGACTGAAAGTGTTGGACTTCAAGTCTTCAAACAAAATTTATGAACAGAGACAAATATAGAGAAATAAAAAACATCACACAACAAAGACAAATAGATGGGGGCAATGGTATTCTTTATTGCTTAGCCAATGGAGAAATGGTTTACAAGTCTCAAGAAGCTCCCCACGGGCTTCTACATTTTACTAGGAGAGATCTCAAGCGTTTCCAAGCATACAAAAATCCAAACGCTTGAGGAACCTCCAAATTGTAACTGCAAGGGTATGTGTTGTCAACCCAACAAAAAGATCATATCACATGAGGATTTGTCTTTACAAGGTTTACAATGGCAATAATATTCGAATATTAAAATAGAGATAAAATTAAATGGACATTGAAGACAAGGTATTTTTGAGATTTTTCAATGCATATGGATTTCCTAGTGTAGAGGTTTACGGTAGTGCTCATGAACTGGGGTTACTAATTTCTTAGATATAAGTTGATATCGATGAGGAATTCAAAGCATTTTAATAGTCATATCAATATATATTACATCCCACAATCTTGGTATCTATTGAAGTCTATCATTTAAACTCCCCGAGGTGCTTGGGCTTCTTAAAGACCTTGCATGGTTTCATATCAACACCAACAAGTTATTTGGCATGTGCCTCACAACTTTAGTAAGATGAGGCTATTATTTGAGTTGGATATCAACAATAATAGATTTGTTGGGGCATTTCCTAAGGCGGTCTTTTCACTGCCCCTGTTGAAGTCTTTGGATAATAGTTTCAATGAGTTTGAAGGTGAGATACCTTCCCAATGCTTCAACAAGGACCTAGATGCCATATTTGTCAACAACAACATGTTCCATTTTGACTTTGGCGAGATTTTTTCCCCTGTTGCAAAATTAACTTCCATTAGAGTACTAATGTCTCTGGCTGCAACATTTGATTTGGAAATATAATAGATGGATGTAAATACAATGTTCCTACACGAGGACTTGGAAGAAGAAATCTACATGAAACAACTTGAAGGATTTGTAGTAAGGGGCAAGAAAGATTTGGTGCGAAAATTGAAAATATCACTCTACGGTCTAAAGTAATCACCAAGGATGTGGTATCAAAAGTTTGACACATACATCATGAGTTTGGGATTTGTGAGAAGCAAAGATGATCACTGCTTATATTCCAAAGAAGAAGGTGGGCGTTTCATATATGTAGTGTTGTATGTTGATGACATGTTGCTGATTCGAAACAATATGAATGCAATAAAGGAGGTGAAGAAACAACTATCCTCCAAGTTCGACATGAAGGATCTCAGTGCAACGAACTTCATTCTAGGAATGGAGATAAAAAGAGATCGAGCAACTAGGAAGCTCTGGTTGAACCAGAAGAAGTATATTGAAACAATTTTGAAATGTTTCAACATGCAGGATTGCAAACCTGTAAAGGTGCCAATTCATGTGGGAGTAAGGTTAACTACTGAACAGTGTCCAAAGACACATGAAGAAATAAAGGATATGGCATGTGTTCTCTATGCAAGTGTTGTTGGTAGTCTAATGTATGCGATGGTCTCCACTCGACCAAACATTTCCCATGCAGTGGGAGTGTTGATAAAATACATGTCGACACCTCGAAAGGAGCACTGGACAACTGTCAAGAGAGTATCCAGGTATTTGTGTGGCACAAAAGACTATGCTATATGCTACCAAGGAAACCCTGGAGGTGACAATGAAGTAAATGTACATGGCTTTGTCGACGCCGAATGGTTTGGAGATCTAGATCGATGAAGGTCGATTGATGGATATGTGTTCAAGATGTTCGGTGGAGCAATCATCTAGATGAATAAGCGACATGTGGTTGTAGCCTTGTCAACAACAAAAGTTGATTACATGTTAGCCACTCATGTAAGAAAAGAAGTAGTATCGCTGCAACGAGTGCGTTCAATAATCGAGTTTGAGTAGAGAGCTATGAAGATAAGTTGCAACAAAGAAAGTGCAATATTTATGGAAAAGAACCCAACTTATCATTCCAAGACTAAGCATATTGATGTACAATACCATTTCGTGAGAGACATGGTGGAAAGCAACAAGGTGCTCTTGTAAAAAGTAGACACGTTGGAAAACATAACTGACTCTTTGACCAAGTCTGTGAGGGTCGTGAAGTTCTCTTGGTGTAGAGATGCATTGGGAATTGTTGCCCTAGCTCTGTGAACATAAGTTCAGGAATATCTCGGTTTCAACAAAGAAGACAACAAGTGGGAGAATGTTGGGTTGTTATATTCTTTGTAGTGAAAGTGTAGTCGAGGTGGATCGACTGGCAGTGAAATTCGAAAGTCGAGGTGGATCCACTGGGTAAAGTTGAAGTCAAAGTAATAAAAAACAAGTTGAAGAGGTCAACTGACAATAGGTTAATAGACAGTCATGCGACAATCGATTGAAGACCGAATGAAGGTTGACTGGTAATCCGACTTGGTAGTCGACTGTAACAAAATCTCGAGATTGTGGCCAATGATCTACGTGGATATGTAACCATTTTTGGGCACCTTTCTTTAGGGTTTTTCCTACTGTAAAAACTATAAATAAGGTGTGTTGTAATGCTGTAAAATCTAATCGTAGAATACCTAATCTTTAGATCAATCCTTTTAGAGGTTGTTGTTCATTTAGATGTAAGCCAAGTTGGCTACAAGGTTGTTCTTGTTTAAAACAAGAAGGTATGATATCAATTTTGTCTTAGGTGTAGACCAAGGTTAGGCATGTAACATTTTATTCCGAATAAATAATACTACAAGAGAGAAAGACACTCAAGGAATGTTGGTTTTCCTTTTTGGGTTTCTAGGGTAAAATCTTTGTGTACTGTGTGTTTGCTTTGTCATTTCTTTTATAGCTTAAACATTTCTTCCTCTCTTTTGTTAGTTTTAGCGTGGAAGTGCTTCCAGTTCCTAACAAAATACACATTCTTTGAGTCCCATCCTTATTGGGCACTATAATGATAGGTGACCCAAAAGGTGAGGTACTAGGTCAAATTACTCCTTGCCACAACAATTGTTGCAACTATTTGATCACTTCATTTAATTCTAGTATCAATAGTATGTACGTTAGCCCCGTGTTTGTCAATGAAGAGTTGCATAATAATAATATCTCGTGCTCCACCTCCCTCTTAAGTGGTATCCCTTTAGGCTCTTGGAACACTTCTATGCACACTTGAAAAGCTTCTCCAACTAGTGTATATGCTCTTTTGTGCATTCCTCTTGAGATGCCATTACATCTTCTTGCTAATTTTGTCTTGACAAGAATAGATATACAAAATTTATACTTTAGATATTTGGTTTCTTTTCTTAGTTGGCATTTACCAAGGTTCTTTAATTTACTTTTATGCACTTTGATGATGCAATGTTTTCCATCCTTGACTAGGTGGTATTGGTTTGATCTCCCCATGAAGATCAAATCCCTCATGTACATGTAGGGCTTCTAAACACACATCAAGTGGAACCACATCAACATCTACTTCCTCAATGTAGTTTGCACTTACAACAAATCTAATATTGTATTTCTTAGTAAGACTGAGCTCCATGGTCTTATTTACCCATCTCAATGGGTATGGGAGAGTATGGTCATGAACCTCTAATCCAAGCTTACTCACCAAATCCTCAGATATGAATTTGACTTGTGAACTGAAGTCAAATAGAGCATCCACCTTTTTCTTCTTGAATTATATCTTGATATGAGTCTTCTCCTTCTCTTCCTTGCAATTATGGTTGCTCATGTTTACCTCCCTATGCACTATAGTAAAAATAATCTTATAATCTACATATGAGCTACTCTCTCATCGATTACTCGAACCCATTCCTAGCATGTTCTTATTCTTGGCCTCCTTCTCGTGGTTATTTGATTCAACTTGGGGTGTAGCTTCCAACATTTATATTCAATATGATCATCAATGTTATAATGGTTACAATGGTTTCTTGGATCATTGCATTGATGTGTAGTGGTGATAGTCTTATTACACTTTCCTTTCCATTTTTTCTTCCCCTCCCTGGAAGTGCCATGTTTATCTATTTTCTTGGAACCACTTGGTTATCCTTTCTTCCTCTCCATATCTAGATAATTTGCTTGGTCACAACCTTCATTAATGTCCTTATGTTAAGAGTATCACTTTCCTCTTTAGATGAATCCGTAGACCTCCCAAATACTTAAGCACTACATCCAAGTTCTTAGAATAATTCCAAATAGAATGGCTTGTTTTCTAAACTCAATGGTGTACTCTTGCACAATATGCCCTTGTTTTTGTTTATAATAGTGCCAATAAGTCCAATTGTCCTCTCCATACCCACTAGGGTAAATCTAGGAATTAATGAGAGTTTTAAACTCCTCCTACTCAGTGAGCGATGGATTACCCTCTAGTCTAAGTGTCTTTGTATAGATTTCCCATCAAGTTTGGGTGTGAATCTCTAGGTTCAACGAAGGGAATGATATATTATGCTCTTCTCTTATGTTATGCACGTTGAAGTAGACTTATAATTGATGCAACCATTGCTTTGATTTCACATTGTTGTTCTCACCTTGATATGGCTTGATATCCACTTTTGCTTCCACTTTTAACAAAGGTTAGGAAGATGTGATGTTGTAACTTGGTCTCTCTTTCTCTAGATCTTCAAGTTTTCCCATTAGAGTCGACATCTGAGTTAGATTTTCCAAGATTCCCAAAAGGTCTAAACTTGCTCTTTGGAGCCAACATTAAAATCTCTGTATTGCAGGAGATGTCAGAGACTTGTGCTTCTAGTCTTGCAAATCTCTCCTCCAAGTCATCCTTTGGGATGCTACTATACCCATTCACCATGGATAGGATTTGAGATTTCTTTCTTTATGTCAATCTATGGATGATACAATATTCCACAAAAATCCCAAAGAAAAATGCTCTAATACCAATATGATATGTGAACTATCGTAGATATTCCACTTGACAATTCATCACAACATATCTTAAATGCTACTATAAAATATTGTGAGGTTATACTCTATTATGTAGTGTTTGATAATGATCAAAATGTAATATTGCAAGCATATCACTTGAAATATTAAAAATGGAGTAAGAATATAAGAGAAGATCTACAATAGCAAAATGAGCACACCATTAAAGCAACGAACACAAGATGTACCCTTAGAAACTTGATGTGGGAAAACCCAAAAATAGGATGATGACTATGCCTTACTCTTTTCTTCTTAGCTATAAAATGCAAGATACAAAGAAAGAAGGATTCATTATGGAGTTACAATAGACATTGTGACTTAAATGGCTACTATAGGTCTTCTTCTTCCTCTGTTCTACTCAAGTGTCCCACTCATTTACTCTGCTCAACTACGAAATGATAAATCATTACAATACGAATAAAAACCCTTCCTTTCCTTGTGGTTCAATTTTTAACATGTTGTAATAGTCATTTAGGGTTAAGGTTAGCATTTTTTCATACACCAACTCTTGATAAGGTTGGGGTTTTGAACCCTCTAGAATCTTCTTGAAAGTTCACATGCGACTAGCTCCACATGTGCGCTAATGGGAACTAATATGGCATCCACTTGGAATTGTAGTGGTCAAATCATAGGTCAACTTGCTAGAGACATAAATTCCTCACATAGACTTTGATTGAGGTGCTCTTTGGACTGTTAGAAATATCTTTATGGGTAGAACAACATTAGAGGGTTTTGAACTTTGTTCACAATGTTTTGACGTCAAAAATGACTATTTTATACTTAAAACATGTTCAAGAGGTTTTAGGACCCCAAATCACCCAAATAGAACATGCCCCTAAAATGGGCTCAAGCATGTTATGACTCTAATTTTCTACTCCATAAAGTACCAAAACATATGACAAATTATATAGTGATTATTTTCAAATCAAAATATTAAGCCAAAAACCTTATGCAATCATTTAATGAATTGCAAATATATATATTGAAGGTGTAATGGTGTCATTCTTGGTTTTCAAAATGAGGGAAGAAAATAACTTCCAAACTTCAAATGAAGAGGAACCCTCAATTCCCAGGAGCTTGCAATATCACCATCAATAACTCTCTCTTTTTATTGTATTACAACGACGAGAAGATGTGTTATCTGAAAATCATGTATTGTTGTCGACTGGGATCTAGATTATAAATTAATGCTAACAACAAGGTAAAAATGATTGGTTGAGCATTCGAAAACCTATAACACATGAACAAAAGGTAGTCTAGGATCAAAATGGGAACACTAAAAGGACCAAAGATCTCCAACGTTGTCTAGAAGGGCTCTTGTGTTCCAAAAAGTGAATAATGACTCCAAATCAAGTTCAAATCATCGAGGTTACTCGTTGCATGTAAGTAAGTGAACTTGTAGGTATTATATTATGTTTTGTTAGTTCAGGAGATCAATTATGATTGCACAACAAATTCCATATTTTTGGGTTGAATTTCTTCTCTTGACATTGATTATTCATATGAATGTGATATCACATTTTGAAATGTCGAAATATCTACCAACCATGTGAGTAAATGTAAGTACTAAAATGGATAAGAGAATAAAATAAACCATACTCAATCTTACTTATGATGAATCTCTCCACTCTTGCTACTAGATGGTTGTGGTAAAAGAGGGCCTTGTTTTACCAACCATGTAAAATATGACTTAATAACTTGAAGGAACATAGATGACTTAAGTGAACCTAATGATAGGAAGGAATGTAGATGGACAAGTTGAGTGTGATACATGTGTGGAATTGGTTAAGCTTCTTAATACAATATATGGACAAGGTACTATTTATTTGTTGTTCTGCATTACGAACATGTTATGAAAGCATTGTTCCATTGCCAGATAGGGAAAGGACATGTGTAATAATGAATCAAATCGTTTTCTTACTAGAGCCTTAATATATGCATATTATAGTGAATATGCACGAATGCAAAATGTGAGTTAATTTATTAAATCAATGTTAATGATGTAGATATTCACTAACAAATAGGGAAATACCATATTTTATTGATCACAAATACTTCTATGAAGTTGTTATGCATTTTCCTACATTGAGACATGGTAAGGATGACTTTAACCACCATTTGAGGCCTTAGTAGGGTAGTGGATCATTAGATGGTGTGAGGTAATTTAAATTAATTTTAAGAACATATGAATTATAATATTAAATTGTGAGAATATTGAAACTAACTAAAAGACCACAAACCCAAGATCATATCATCATTAGGATCATTAATTAACACTAATTTATGACATGGAAGGTAGTGTGGGTGCACGGATGAAGAAATACTTGATAGTTTAACGTCGATGAGCTCTTAAGATCCAATGTTTGTCAATGCAAGAGAAACCCAACAAACAAGTGTATGGGTGCCAACTTGAGGTAAGAAACGTGGAAATGTTAAAATTCTCATAAGCATTGAAATGCACATTATTGTTCTACATTAAAAAAAAACAACAAACATCTATATATAAACAACAATAGTAATAATACCACAATATGAATGAAAATAACTAATCTAATTAACTATGAAGAAAGTAAAAGAGTGCACCAAATGATACGTCAGTAAAAAACAATAAGAATGGATGTTGAACTAGAGAATAGGTCAATTAGGAAGCCAAGGCGTAGTGGCAACAAATTAGGGGATTTGCGTTACAACCAAGAGAACCTTTGAAATCAACATTATTTGGTTTGAGAGCATGAGCCAAATTATTAGGTGGGGTAATCAAGGAACTCATGAGAAAAAATGAAAGGGAGGGTGTCGAGATTCAAACAAAAGAGAGATTCTCTCTATAAAAGATTGAGGAAAGATAATGCAATTGACCAACTCCTTCAAAACAAATGTCTCAGTTTGCACATTTGGATTGTGTGTTAGTGTTATTTTTTTTTTATAAATTATGTTTGCTCCCTTAACACAAGAAACTTACACAAGGTGCTAATGTTAGTGTGAAAGTGTATATCGACCACTGTGCAAGCCAACAATACAAACTTGAAAACAAAAATAAAGGGAAAGCTTACCTAAAATTATGATGGGTCTCTTCATTTATGATGTTGTATGCATAGAAAGCTATTTGTGATATGTGAGGTTAGGATGAGAATGTTGTTGATTAAGGTTGGTTTTCATTGATGTCAACCCTTGAAGAAATCCCTGTAGCACAAAGGTTGGGTAATGGACCCAATATTGTTTGATGTAAATATGACTCGTTATTGTCTTGTCATGGTTGATAATAACTGGAAATGGATGAACTCCAAAGTGGTCCCCATATGGTGAAATCCCTCACGGGAAGACGCTTTGCGGATTGAGTTATCCTAGAAGTATGGTTAGAGAACCCATGCTTATTTGTGGAATAATGAGATGAACTCCAATGAATTTGTCAGTGAAAATATCCTATATGGATAGTGATTTTCATGCCATTTCCGGTGGTATGTGGAACGTCACATAACTCTTCACGGTTAGAGAGTTATGACCATGAGAAGTTGGAGAACCCAGGTTTGGGTAATGGACCCAAGTTTGTTTGATGGATAATGGTATGAGTTTTGATATATTTTCAGGTAATACTATTCTAAATGGATAGTACATGTCATTCCATTTCTGGTGGTATGTGGAACGTCACAAAACTCCTCACGGTTTGAGAGTTATGGCCTTACGAACTTGGTGGACCCTCATATGTCATCCAGAAGACCCAAAAGGTCCAAGTAGTCAAAGCGGTTTAAGAGATTTTAAAAGGTAAATAATAAAGTGAAGTGATGAGTGTACTATAATTCAAAGTGGATACAAAATAAATTAATTCAATAATAAATTTAATGGAGAAATTAGAAGTGGGTTAACCCTAAAATAAGGAAAGTGGGCAAAGTGATCTAGAAGATGTTTTTAAGGAAGCTACTTGGAGAGTATAAATAAGAGGTAAGGCTCTCTCATTTAAGACACACTTGAACATATTGAATAAATATAGGCATCTGAGGTAACCAAATGATATCTAAGACAAATTTATGAGGAAAGTGAAGAAAATAAGGCCGGAATTCAAGGAAGGATAAATTCTTTTGATGATGCTTTCTAAGGTATGTTTTTTTCCAAGTCATCTCACCATTTTCACAATAACTTTTTTTATAGAATGATTCAGACCATGAAATTTCTATTCCATTGAGGAAACATATCCAAGTATCCATGGTAAAAAATTCAGCTTGTGGGTCATTGTATTTTTGGAGTTACACTTCGTGGAAAATAGGGTTTGTGGCTAGTCCTGAAACTAGTCAAAAAAAGGTGTTTCGGGTAAAAATGTCATAACTTCTTCATGACAGATCCAAATTCAGTAAGACAAAATGTGTTAGTTAGAGTACCAATTGTATTATTCTGTGCAATATTTTCAGATCAATTCAACAAATGTTCCGTGCGGGGCACACTCTACAAGGTCTCTCTCTAGAATAAGCTAGAATTCAGCAAGGTGTGCCATTTTTGCCATAACTCCTTTTTTGAGAGGTTCCAAGTAGTGAAACCTGGAGGAATTGCATTAAACACACTAAATAACATTGTATATCAGTTTCATATCTTTATTCATTACAGGTACAAAGTTATGATTAGTTCAAGTTAGGGTTGTTGATTAATCCAAAACTAGTCTTGTGAGATTAAAGAAACGTTTGATGAAAATGCTAGTCTCTTGTTGTTAAAGTTAAGGAAGGTTTGCAGGTATGTGATGATATACACTAGGTATATTACAGAGTTACAAATCATATTTGGATGATGAAATTGATGAGGGCTTTTGGTTTAGGTACAAGTTGGGTACGTGGTTGAGACAAGTAGTTGATGAGTTGGCACATACATGAGGTGTATAGTTGATGATGTTGGTACATATTGATGAGTCATAGTTGATGAGTACTTGACACATGATTGGTACATACTTGGTACATGGTTGGTTGCACTTGTTTAT
>ML777220.1:650453-660556 GCA_009831015.1 Picea engelmannii | reverse complement strand
AATTAGAAGTGGGTTAACCCTAAAATAAAGAAAGTGGGCAAAGTGACCTAGAAGATGTTTTTAAGGAAGCTACTTGGAGAGTATAAATAAGAGGCAAGGCTCTCTCATTTAAGACACACTTGAGAATATTGAATACCTATAGGCGTATGAGGTAACCAAATGATATCTAAGCCAAATTTTTGAGGAAAGTGAAGAAAAGAAGGCCGGAATTCAAGTAAGGATATTTTTTTTTGATGATGCTTTCTAAGGTATGTTTTTTTTTTTCCAGGTCATCTCACCATTTTCACAATAACTTTTTTTATAGAATGATTCAGACCGTGAAATTGATATTCCATTGAGGAAACATATCCAAGTATCCTTGGTAAAAAATTCAGCTTGTGGGTCGTTTTATTTTTGGAGTTACACTCCGTGGAAAATAGGGTTTGTGGCTAGTCCCGAAACTAGTCAAAAACAAGTGTTTCGGGTAAAAACGTCATAACTTCTTCATAAAAGATCCAAATTTAGTAATACCAAATGTGTTGGTTAGATTAAAGTCTTTAGTATGCTTTGTAACAGTTTCATATCAATTCAACAAACATTCCGTGTGGGGCACGCTCTACAAGGTCGCTCTCTAGAATAAGCCATAATTCAACAAGGTGTGCCATTTTTGCTATAACTCCTTTTCTGAGAAGTTCCAAGTAGTGACACCTGGAGGAATTTCATAAAACACACTAAAGAACATTGTGTATTAGTTTCAGATATTTATTCATTACAGGTACAAAGTTATGATTATTTCAAGTTAGGGTTGTTGACTAATCCAAAACTAGTCTTGTGAGACTAAAGAAACGTTTGATGAAAATGCTAGTATATTGTTGTTAAAGTTAAGGAAGGTTTGTATGTATGTGATCATATAAACCAATTCTATTACAGAGTTACAAATCATATTTGGATGATGAAATTGATGAGGGATTTTGGTTGAGGTACAAGTTGGGTACATGGTTGAGACAAGTAGTTGATGAGTTGGCACATACATGAGGTGTATAGTTGATGATGTTGGTACATATTGATGAGTCATAGTTGATGAGTACTTGACACATTATTGGTACATACTTGGTACATGGTTGGTTGCACTTGTTTATGGTACATGTTGATTATAGATTGTTTGGTACAGGTTGGTGCATGGTTGATGCATTTGTTTATGGTACAGTTTGATTACAGGTTGAGGTACAGGTTGATGCATGGTTTAGGTTTATTGGTACATGTTTACAATGGTATATCTCACAGTGATAGTATGACAGTGGTTCCATCATTCTACTTCTATTTCAGGGCGGTTGGACGAGGCAAGGACAGGTGGTTGTAGCCACCTTTTGGTTGTAGCCGGAGAAGATAGGGGGTTGTAGCTTCCTTCTGGTTGTAGCCAGAGAATTGGGGAGTTGGAGCTTCCCTCAGGTTGTAGCCTGAGAAACTAGGTGGTTGGAGCCTCCTTCCAGTTGCAGCTGGAAAACAAAGGAAGTTGGTCCTTCCAATGAATGTAATTCTTCAAGACATATAAGATAAAGCATTCCATGGTTTTCTCCCGATTTGGGTTTCCACGTAAAACACTGGTGTACTGTGTAAGTTTGTGATTGTTCATTTCTTATTGCTCATTATTGGATAATAATTCTACATTGATATAACACTTGGATTATTTGGAGAAAAAAGATTATAATTATGCTATTACTGATTCACCCCCCCTCTAAGTAATTCAACAAATGCTTCACTTAGAAAGTTTGAATAACTTGA
Source organism: Picea engelmannii (assembly GCA_009831015.1). Classification (NCBI taxonomy): domain Eukaryota; kingdom Viridiplantae; phylum Streptophyta; class Pinopsida; order Pinales; family Pinaceae; genus Picea; species Picea engelmannii. The sequence continues at coordinate 658,795 of ML777220.1, read as the reverse complement.
GGAATGAACATATCTAAAGATTTGATGGTGAGCTATGAAGTTTATTCTTTGTAAACTTCGTGTTTTGATCAAAATTTTTGCCATGGTGTGGGTTCACCAATGTCCAACTAATTAAGAAATATATACATCAAAATCATGGTGCAACTCTAATAAATCTAACACTATCTTGAGAAAACATGAATTTAGCATACTCTATCATTGACTTAAGCTCAACATTCTACTATCTATCATAAGAAAACAATAATCTAATATAATCTAGAATTGACTTAATTTCATTGTACTACTAATTAACTAATTTACCATCTAAACTTAATTAACCTCAAGGCTAGCCATGCCATCCTTATTATAAGCAAGATGAAGGTCTTTTTATTTTTCTTGCAATTCTTCATTTAATTACATATAGCTCAATTTCTATGTGTCTTCATCCTCTTTTTTATCAATAATATTAATCTTTTTGATCCATTTATTTCTTATTTCTCACCACTCTTATGACCTGTTGCTTGTAGTCTTAGTAAAACAACCATTATGATCCAAGGTCAACAATATTTGGTCACCAATTAAACTTACACATGCACACATTCAATCTAACAATAAGGAGAACAAGCAACAAGGGATAAAATTCCCCACTCAAACTCTCCTTAAGGTTGAAGGATCCTATGTGTCTATTATACATGTCATCAAGGTATATAACAATAGTTAGATTGCTCCCAACATATGCCATCATAAATGTAGGTCTTTATGAACATCACACATACTCACACATAAAGCACACATACATGTAAGTGAAGGCCGTAGTCTAAATGTTCTACTTTTTTATTCTTTTCTGGCCATATTATTCATTTAATTTTACTCGAAATCCGACAAGAAATTGTTGTATCTGCAGATTTGAGTGGTCAAATTTGTATAATCCAAGTGGCCCATGGTTTTTTTTAGCATGAGGAACCCATTTATGCATTCAAAAATGCAATTTAGACAACAAGAAATTGCAATTTCGTTTAGATTTATATCACCGGATTCCGACGAAAAATTCCAAAATGTAGAGCGTTTAGACATTGCCCAAGTGAAGTAGCATAGCATTCATTGCTACGACGAAAATTGTTGCATCACCATGCCGCATGTAAAGAAAATTGCACATGCCATTGCAGTGCATAGGATGTGACAAAGTGCACATTCCATTGTCGTGCATAGGACACGACAAAGTGCACCACCATGTTCATAATAGATCATCATATATCGTCACATTATATCAAGGATGAAAACCAATAATTAAACAAGCAAATAATCCATCAATATATCATAATCAATGCATTGTTATACCACACAAATAAAGTATGATGTTCCATAACACAAGGCTACTATGTCACTCCATCACAACACTTATTGCTAGCCATGTTGGGGTGTTACAATCCCCTCCCCATAAAAGGGCATCGCCAAAAAAATAGTACAATCAAGGATCAAAATTTCATGCAGGATCAAGTGCTCTTATCTAGAAATCAATGTCGAAGATCAAATACTCATTTTAAGACCATTGGGTGTCGGTTATAACATAATACCAATCCACAAAAATATTCAATATCTATATCAATATTAACACATAAGTCTATAAGAACCATCGATAAATAGTTCTCACAATATAAAAAACTCCCTTTAAAAAATTGAATATCAATACCGCCACCATAGAGTATGCATTATGAGGTTTAGTGCTTCCATTAAGTATTAAGTACTTCCTCTCATTAATCAAGGCTAACCCGATTCCTTTTTTGAAAGTACAAATTTAACACCTCCATCCAAGATCAAATTTTCTTTATCACACACAATTAATTAGTATTAAGAATTATTATTTTCCTTGAGGTCAGGTACACACTATCATCAATTAGGATGGACATGGATTTAGGATAAACACTTTCAGATCAAGTGCCCCTTGCCACTATCTCAATTTCTATTGCGCCAAATCAAGTCCATTTAATGAGATTAGCCTAAATCACATAATTCAACTAATACTCAATAATGACGTTGTTTAACTGTTCTACGAAATGACTTTTTTCGTCGAAATCCAACGATATAAATTTGCACGAAATCACTATTTTTTGTTGTTTAAAATCCATTTCTGAATGAAAAAATGGATTCAACATGCTAAAAAACCCCCGAGGCACTTGGATTATATAGAAATAATCACTCAAATCTACAGATCTAACAATTTCTTGTTGGATTTCGAGCAAATGTCCCTGGTATACATCGCCGAAAAAAATCATTTCGTAGAACGTTTAGACTACAACCTCAATAATTAGGCACATAATCTTGTCCTTTTATTGAAAAATCACTACCTTTTACAAGAAAAAATTTAAATTATTCATCTTATGCAATAGCAAATTGTTGAGAGATGTTAAACTGCGTTCAACAACATTAATAGATCACCCAACTAGTTTTGATCCTCAAACCAAGATCATTATCAAGAGGTTTAAGCTCAATTAGTTAGATGCCAAATCAAACAAATAAATAAATATGCAATTATAACAATAATGTGTGAGTCGACTTCAATTAACCATTAAGCGTATTTCTTCATCGTTGAAAGACCGACCTCCAAGCTTCTAACAATTTAAGACCCTCATTCCTATTGATGTTGTTCTCGTTCATCCCAAAATTTTGAAATGTCAAAATTCAAAAATAAGAAATGAAATATACCAAAATGTTTAGGTGGTTAATCATGTATGACTCATGAGTCGATGAGAACCATTTTTAATAAAGTTAAATTTGAATAATTTGAATGTGCGAGGTACATGGAATTGATATGAAATTATCTATAAATTTGCATATGAAAGTTTGTTATTTTTGTATTCTTATTTGCAAATGTCTATTGATCCCATGATATATGGTTATTATACACAATTTATATTGGTTCAAAGTATGCAAATTCATGTGGGTGAGTTATTTAAATTGTATATATGATGTTTGGTGAATATACGAAACATATTATAAAGATTGATTTGAAAGTGAGAATAAAAATATGTAATGTCATGTTTATATAAGCAATCACGTATTAAGATTATGTATTGGTAATTATAAAACCATCGAAAACATAGTTATTATTAGTCCCTGCCGTAGGCATAGAGGGACTATAGCGATCAATAAATCGTTGACCTCGTATTAGATTGTGCATTGACCATACATATTTCCATATTATCTATTGTTGGAACAAGGGAAGTGAAAACATCGATTTTTATATAATAGAAAGTGCCATGTTTGTCAATATTTGTTTGGACAACAAATTAGAGGTCTTATTGTCGGCTTCACTATTCCCAATGTTATATATCTTGGCATATCCAAAGTATTTGATCGTATATGGTATTTTTGAATCATATATTTTATTATGCATTGGTTGAAGGTGGATTAATGCCAGCATTAGTTCGAATGTTTTCTTTAGCATTTTCTGCTAGGTAGAATACATTCTCTACCATATTACTATGTGTGATTTTTTTTTTTACTGTTGTGTGTTTCGAGAGAATAGGCCTGCCACGCTGCATTTTTTCTTAAATGCTTGCACAGGGCCATGCCCTTCGATGACCATGACAGTCTTAAGTGTTTACCTAACAACTCTGGCAGTCTTAAATGTTTATTGTATAGATGCGTTGCAATACAGTTTCATTCATGGTTGACATCACTGCTTCAGTGGTCGATGCTTGTTTGTTGCTTCCTTCCATGATTCTTGTTCTTGTTTGATTAAACTTTGCAAAGTTGAGGTCCTGCAGTTGTAGTTCGACCTCTTCGTGGTTGTTCACTGGTTTGTTGTTCTTCAACTTTGCAAGCTGTTGGACCTGTTGTTGCGGTTTCCAGTTTATAATAGAAAGTACCATGTTTGTCAAGATCTGATTGGACAACGAATTGGAGGTCTTATTGCCGGATTTGCTATTCCCAATGTTATATATCTTGGCATATCCAAAGTATTTGATCGTATATGGTCTTTTTGAATCATATATTTTATTATGCATTGGTCGAAGGTGGATTAATGCTAGCATTAGTTCGAATGTTTCCTTTAGCATTTTCTACTAGGTAGAATACATTCTCTACCATATTACTATGTGTGATTTTTTCTTTATTGTTGTGTGCTTTGAGAGAACAAACCTGCCACGCTCCATTTTTTCTTAAATGCTTGCACTCGAGGGTCCTGGCAGTCTTAAGTGTTTACCTAACAACTCTGTCAGTCTTAAATGTTTATTGTACAGATGCGTTGCAATACAATTTTTCTCATGGTCGACATCACTGCTTCAGTGGTCAATGCTTGTTCGCTGCTTCATTCCATGATTCTTATTCTTGTTTGATTCAACTTTGCAAAGTTGAGGTTCTGTAGTTGCAGTTCTACCTCTTCGTGGTTGTTCACTGGTTTGTTGTTCTTCAAATTTGCAAGTTGTTGGACCTATTGTTGCGGTTTCCAGTTTTTGGGGCTGAGCTCTTCTCATCCCTCGTTGATGGGTAATTTTCCCTGTTGTTGCTATTTTTCAATGGTGGGAGTCCTTGCCTCCAAATTCTGTTGCAGACCATCTTTATCTGTGCTCTTAATTTCTGTTCCTGGAAACCATGTGTCTTCGTATGCCGGCTGCTACGTCCATAGATTTTCCAAAAATTGCAATGCAGAGGGGTTTACGAAAAGTAGTTCGGAGCTATTAGAAGAGGGAACCATCCGGCGGGGTGTAGACACAGAGAATGCTTTTATTCCATGGGTTGGAAAACTGCGTCCACCTGTTCTCTTTCTACTGAGTAAAGTTATGGTGTTATTTATTTGCGTTGTTTCTTCTGTTTGGTTCAGTTTCTAGTGTGGGTTTGTTTTCTTCTCATCTTCTATGGGGACTAGGGGGGATTGAATTTGAGAAGAAGAAGGTTGAAATATACATACAGGGATTGGTACCCAGTTCCGCGGTTGTAGTTTTCCTATTTTGATTTTTTTTTTTTTTTGCTACCTTTTATTTTTTTCCCCTCTTCTCTGTCTTCATACAAACTGAAAGTATCTACCAAACAGCTTCAAAATCACAGTTCAAGAGATGAAATAAGTAATAGATGTTGAGTCATATGAAATAGATACACAATACATTATACATGACAACATTGACGTGGTTTTGCATAGCAATGGCCTTTTTAGATTGGATGCATTCTCGTATACTGTTGGGGATTGCCTTTTCGATACATTCCAGGTTCTACTGCATTTTTGGTATTCATCGAGCGAGCTGCGCAATGGATTGATAGATTATTTCTTGAGTTTTTTAAAAAATGGTGATGCCGAGGCTTTGGAGTCATATGAATACGAACTGGAATATGATTTTCTTCGGTAGTTGCATGGAATACATGATGTCGCTACGTATTTTTCAAAGATGCGGTTTTCTGCATCTCCAGTTCTACCTGCACATGAGAGGGGACTTTGGGGAGATACATTTTGTATATGGTGGCTGTCTAACTGGCTCAATATATCAGTTGGAATATGGTCATTGACAAGAAAAATAAGATATCTACTATTCAACAAAACTACATCTGACAATCCATATTGCATCTTGTTCCATGATGCCAATGCCGTCAGTGGTCATTATGAACCACTACTGTACAGAAAAATGTCCATATCCAATGTTGAAGGGCCTCATATTTACTTGTCCATCATTTTCAAAGACCTTGAATCACAATGGAAACGGATTTTTCATCGCATAGATTGCCATGGTTTACAACTGGCAACAAATGTTGTGTCTAGCTGTGGAGATAGTCTGTTCAATGCAATTTGTTGTTTGGTGGAAACAGAGTTCGATGTGCAATCCCTGCGGCTTTACAATGTACAGTCCTTTTGCAATGCAATTATAGGCGGAAACCAACAGGCTTTTAGGTGCTTGCATCAACACCTTTGCCCATATATCCTAGAAAATATGCCTACAGTTGGAAGTTGGCAGGAATACCTTATGAACATGGCGCTTCCATATGAAAAAGGGAATGTGGAGGGTTGTAGATTCTGTTTTTAATGGGTGTCTATGATATTCAGAGTATGTTGGCAGGTTTTCAGACAGAGGAAGAGTATGCGTGTTTTTGTTGGCATGTTTTCAGACAGAGGCAGAGTATGCATGTTTGTCATTGATGGCAAAGATCACGACCAACAACACAACGATGATCGCATGGCAAGATCATAAGCTAAACTCCATTTCAGAGTTTCGGATACTGGGAATTGGAGGTGTATCAGAAGATAAACTCTATTTCAGAGTTTCATATATCGGGAGTTGGAAGTGTCGAAACACTTCATCACAGAAATGCCGAAATGCGAAACGCCGAAATACCGGACCGTTGATCTGACTCCATTTTGGAGTTTCGGATACCGGGAGTTGGAAGTGTCGAAACACTTCATCACAGAAATGTCGAAATGCCGAAATACCATACCGTTGATCTGACTCCATTTCGGAGTTTTGGATACCGGGAGTTGGAAGTGTCGAAACACTTCATCACAGAAATGCCGAAACGCTGAAATGCGAAATGCTAAATACCGGACCGTTGGTCTGACTCCATTTCGGAGTTTCGAATACCGAGAGTTAGAGTGTCGAAACACTTCACCACAGGAATGCCAAAATGCGAAAAACACCTTTTGGTGTAGGTTTCAGATATCGGGAGTTGGAGTGTCGAAACACTTCACCATAGGAATGCCGAAATGCCAAAATGCGAAAAACACCTTTTGGTGCAGGTTTTGGATACCGGGAGTTGGAGTGTCGAAACACTTCACCACATGAATGCCGAAATGCCGAAATGCGAAATGACGAAATAAATGCAAGACCCTGCGGATTTAATCCAACAATGCTGGTTATTTGAGCATCTGATTGAAGGGTTATTGTTGATCTTCATGATTAACTGTTCAGTTACGATTCAGTTAGCATAACCAAATCATGGTTCTTGGACGGTTGGAAATTCAGTTGCTGAGGCGTTTTTGCCCAAGAAGATTCGAGGTGTAACCGAAGAGGTAGTGTATAAAAGAAACATGCTGTGACTGTGTGCGGTTGGACGTGCTGAGTGAAAAATGAATTGAAATGTAGAAAGGTAAAATTACAGTATGCACAGTGGAAAGAAAACACAGAGATGAGGAACAAAAGCTGCATATAACAGAATAGTGGAAGAGAGCAGAAAGTGCACGTATCAAAGATGCATATCTCTGAGAAGAAGATAAATCCGAGGTGTGCATGCTGAGACAAAGGATAAGATTAGAAAGCTGAAGAGGATGAAATAAGGGAGACACTGATGCAGGCAGAGCAGAGTGGCATAGCTGAACAATGATAAGCCTGGTAAGCAAATGAAAACTATTGAATCACTGTAATAAATTCACAAAAAGCAAAGTTTTATATTTCAGGGTGGTCGGGAGGTGCTAGGGAGGACTGTTGTCCTTAGAGGTTCAAGTGGGTGCTTGAACACAGGGAGTTGTAGCTTCCATCTGGTTGCAGCCAGAGAAAACAGGGTGGCGGGGTGGTGCTCGGGAAAACACAAAGTTTTCTGTATAAAGTTGGTGCTTGTATAAATCCAGTTGGTGATGGATATTTAGGGAGTTGGTGCTTCCTTCTAGTGGGTGCTAGAGAAACTAGAGAGTTGGTTCTCTCAAACAAGTTGGTGCTTGTATAAGTGGAAGTAGGTGCTTCCATCCAGTCGGTGCTGGAACACTCAGGGAGTTGGTGCTTCCTTCTAGTGGGTGATAGAGAAACTTAAGAGTTGGTGCTCTCAAACAAGTTGGAGCTTGTAAAACAAAGGGAGTAGCCTCACATTGAGTTGGTGCTCAATTATAGATGATGTACAGAACTTAAAAGAGTGCCTATCATTTCGAAGAAGAAGAGGTTTTCTCCCTTTATGGGTTTCCTCGTGAAAAACTGTCTCTGTGTATATCTTATGTGTGACTGATGCTCATTATTTATGTTGTCCATATGTTGTATAATATTGATGACCACTTGAAGAAAGATTAAGAATGTTTTAATAGGCTTAAAGTTGTTTAAGCACAATAACAACTGATTCACCCCCCCTTCTCAGTTGTCTTAGTAATTTCAACAATTGGTATCAGAGCGGGTTCCTTTTATTTAAAGGTAGATCTGTAAGCTTAAACATGGCAAGTCATGAAGGGACTTCAGCCAGTAAGCCTCCTCTGTTTGATGGAATTTTTTTTTCCTTTTGGAAGGTTAGAATGAGAACATACCTAATGGCATTAGGTGCTGATGTTTGGGATGTAGTAGAGACTAGATACATAAAGCCTGTTGTGCTAGCTTCCAAGGATGATAAGTTAGAATTTAGCTTTAATGCTAAGGGAATGAATGCTATCTTGAATGGACTTGCAGAAGCCGAGTTTGTAAAGGTGA
>ML777220.1:629025-642233 GCA_009831015.1 Picea engelmannii | reverse complement strand
TTTTATGGATGATACAAACTCTTGCAGATTTGAAGGTAACTTACACTGATCCCATTCCACTTCACTGTGATAACACCAGTGCCATCAGTCTCTCTAAGAATCCTGTACTTCATTCAAAATCTAAGCACATACCAATAAAATATCATTTTCTCAGAAAACAAGTTACAAATAGAATTGTTTAGCTGAATTATATTCCTTCCACACAACAGATAGCTGATATCTTTACTAAACCGTTAGCAGTGACCCCTTTTGGATATCTTTGTCAAAAGTTGGGGGTTATATCTTCTCTCGTCTAATCTGTTCACCTGATCAGGGGGATTACTTATTGAATATCTGTTGTATTTCTAAGCTGCTCATAGTTGATAGGGGGAGTATGTACTGCAACAGCTCAGGGGGAGCGTGTCTCTTCTTTGACATTGATGTCAAAGGGGAAGAAAATGTGGTAATTTAAAAGATGCTATAGTGGTATAATTGGTTGTTCTTCAAGGGGTTTCCATCAATGCCAAAGGGGGAGATTGTTGGCCTTTTTTCAGATAGAGGCAGAGTATGTGTGTTTGTCATTGATGGCAAAGATCACGACCAACAACACAACGATGATCGCATGGCAAGATCATAAGCTAAACTCGATTTCAGAGTTTCGGATACCGGGAGTTGGAGGTGTATCAGAAGCTAAACTCTATTTCGGAGTTTCAGATATTGGGAGTTGAAAGTGTCGAAATACTTCATCACAGAAATGCCGAAATGCTGAAATGCGAAACACCGAAATACTGGACCATTGATCTGAATCCATTTCGGAGTTTCGGATACCGGGAGTTGGAAGTGTCGAAACACTTCATCACAGGAATGCCGAAATGCCGAAATGCGAAACGCCGAAATACCAGACCGTTGATCTGACTCCATTTCGGAGTTTCGGATACTAGGAGTTGGAAGTGTCGAAACACTTCATCACATAAATGACAAAACACTGAAATACCAGACCGTTGATCTGACTCCATTTCAGAGTTTTGAATACCGAGAGTTGGAGTGTCAAAACACTTCACCACAGGAATGCCGAAATGCGAAAAACACCTTTTGGTGCAGGTTTTAGATACCGGGAGTTGGAGTGTCGAAACACTTCACCACAGGAATGATGAAATGCGAAAAACACCTTTTGGTGCAGGTTTCAGATACCGAGAGTTGGAGTGTCGAAACACTTCACCACAGGAATGCTGAAATGTCGAAATAAACGCAAGACCCTGTGGATTTAATCCAACGGTGTTGGTTATTTGAGAATATGATCGAAGGGCTATTGTTGATCTTCATGATTAACTGTTCAGTTACGATTCAGTTAGCAGAACTGAATCATGGTTCTTGGACAGTTGGCGATTCAGTTGCTGAGGCGTTTTTTCCCAAGAAGATTCGAGGTGTAACCGAAGAGGTAGTGTATAAAAGAAACATGTTGTGACTGTGCGCGGTTGGCCGTGCTGAGTGAAAAATGAATTGAACTGTAGAAAGGTAAAATTACAGTATGCGCAGTGGAAAGAAAACACAAAGATGAATATAACAGAATAGTGGAAGAGAGCAGAAAGTGCACATATCAAAGATGCATATCTCTGAGAAGAAGATAAATCCGAGGTGTGCATGCTGAGATAGAGGATAAGATCAGAAAGATGAAGAGGATGCAAGAAGGGAGACACTGATGCAGGCAGAGAAGAGTGGCATAGATGAACAATGATAAGCCTGGTAAGCAAATGAAAACTATTTAATCACTGTAATAAATTCACAGAAAGCAAAGTTTTATATTTCAGGGTGGTCGGGAGGTGCTAGGGAGGACTGTTGTCCTCAGAGGTTCAAGTGGGTTCTTGAACACAGGGAGTTGTAGCTTCCATCTGGTTGCAACCAGAAAAGACAGGGTGGTAGGGTGGTGCTCGGGAAAACACAGATTTTTTTGTATACAAGTTGGTGCTTGTATAAATCCAGTTGGTGTTGGATATTTAGGGAGTTGGTGCTAGAGAAACCATAGAGTTGGTTCTCTCAAACAAGTTGGAGCTTGTAAAACAGAGGTAGTAGCCTCACATTGAGTTGGTGCTCAATTATAGATGATGTACATAACTTAAAAGATTGCCTATCATTTCGAAGAAGAAGAGGTTTTCTCCCTTTATGGGTTTCCTCATGAAAAACTGTCTATGTGTTTGTCTTATGTGTGACTGATGCTCATTATTTATGTTGTCCATATGTTGTATAATATTGATGATCACTTAAAGAAAGATTAAGAATGTTTTAATAGGCTTAAAGTTGTTTAAGCACAATAACAACTGATTCACCCCCCCCTCAGTTGTCTTAGTAATTTCAACAGAATAAATATCCAGGTCTGGTCGGCCTTGGTAGATGGCACTATCCATTCCTGGTTTACTGATTCAAATTACGATCGAACAATTGACATCTTCTCGTTGAAAACAGATACAACACATATCCAATATGAACCTTTGCTTGGACATATCGGTGGTTCAGGGTTGAATGTCCATGCCACCCAAACAACATCGAATCTGCAGACGCGTCAAATGATTTTTAGTGAGAATGAGACTCCTCCCGGTTGCGATATGGCCATACAGAGCTTGAGCAAAAAAACCATGCGTGAAATTCATCACAATTGTGATGAGGCCATACAGGGCTTAAACAAAAAACGTAGAGTAAGTTATCACAACTTGAAAAATGTTATGTGTCAAATTCATCCCAGTTGTGATAAGGCCATAGAGGCCTTAAACAAAAAACATAGACTAGTTTATGAGAACCTGAGTCAGAGTGAAATTCATCCCAGTTGCCATCAACTCATCGTGCCCTTGGGAAAGAAACGTAGAGTAGTTACCACAACTTGAAAAAGGTCATGCACGAGAGAAAAAAATACATTGTTGCGCTTCCTTTTAGAGAGAAACTCACATATCACAATCTAAAGAAATTTGTTCATGCATAACAGAGTAGAAACAAGTACAGTCGCATATCCTAGAATGGTCATGCAACTGTGACATTTCATGGTCTAGAAGCAACACCATGCAGTGCTACCAATGAAAACTAGGAAACAATTTTAACCCATACTTCCCTGCGAAAGAAAAATGCAAAACAGACCTACATGAAACAAATTAAAGACATTCCTTCCATTGCATGTGCAATTTGTGAACTATTGATTTTTTCAAAAAACACTAAGTCTTTCACGCCTGATTTGCAAGCAGAATACCTCCTCTTGAAAATGCATGAGAAACCATTTTCCAGTGGCAAAGTTTGTCTTCCATGCAAACGGTTTCTTGAAAATGGAAAACTGCCACAGTTTGCAACCCCTGACCAAATAAGATGTAATACACCACTACCAGATGTAAGTGCACTTACAGAACTTGAGGAGAGACTTGCGTCTCTGCGAATTTCATTTTCTCAAATCATACCTTGGGGCTATAAACGACCCCAGATGGTCTTAACATGATCAATTATTAATGTGCCTGTTCAGCTAGATGTTGTGCAAAAAGCGTTGCCACAATTCATTAACAATACAATGACAATTCCCGTGGCTCTGAAAAGACGCTTGCAATACAAAAATGCCTATCAGACAGGCAAAGTGCGTGTGCATGCTGTTATGAAAGCATTAAATGAATTATGTTCTAGGGCCCTGTACAAAGCAAGAAACATTTGTTTAAATGGCAACTGGGACAATGTTCTTGCAGAAGAGGATGATAACTCTGCAAACACTCTAAAAAATCCTAGTGAATTTGATACAAATGATGAATCGGAGAATGAAACACCTGCTGAAACATTGGTGCATGGATTCACTGATTCACAATGCATTCGTGACTTGCAAGACAAAATTTTTGAAATTTCACTTGCCGAGGGGCAACGTCCACTTGAAATATTCAAGGACAAATTCGTCGAGGAAATGAAATTTCCAACACTCTTCTATGGAGATCGACGTGCCATTGATATTATAAAATGATTCAGTTATCATAAAATAGTTCGATGGGAGCTGCTACATTCAAGTGGTTACTTCTCCTGTCACATAACAAATTTGTTTTTCAAAACAATGCGCATAATAATAGAGCAAGTTATGTATTGCATGTGGGTTCGAATAAGAAAATGCCAGTTACAAGGAAGAAAGTTGTTGGCCAAGGATGTGAAGTACAAATTAAACCTAGAAAAAAATATGAAATCTGATATTGGATACATAGATTTCAAAAAACATTCGCACCTCTCATGACTATTTGCAACAAAACAAAAAAAATATTTTTGCAATGATCCGACAATTGGGCCCACCAACATTTTTCATCACATTTACAAGTGCAGAGAATTGTTGGGATCCATTGGTGGCTGCCGTATCTGACCTGCATAGGAACAAGAAACGTAAAAAAGAAACCGATACACTGGAAAATAATGACATTGACTACCTCATAAGAAAAGACCCAGTGACATATACTTGCTACTATAGATATAGAATAAATGCTTTGAGACAATTGATATGCCACGATGAAACGTTTTTCGGAAAAATATCAGACTACTTTTTTGTGATTGAATTCCAGAATAGGGGAAATGAACATGACCACACACTGTTGTGGATAGAGGGTGCACCAGTGTATGGAGATGATAACAATTCAGAGATCAAACAATTTGTGGATAAATACATAACATGCAATATAGATCATTTGGATCCAGAACTTGCCAAAGTCCATAGACATTACCATACAAGAAGCTGTAGAAAATGAAAAAACTCACATTGCAGATACAACTTTCCCATGCCGCCAATGAGAGCTACAAGAATCATAGAGCCACTTAGTTTAGAGGACAATGTTGTTGTTGAGAAATCTAAATCCTTGTTCGCATTTCTAGAACAAGGAGAATTTGACGAGCTGATGAGCTTTGATGCCTTCTTGAAAGAGGTAAATCTATCAGAAGATGAGTGCATCCAATCCATACAATGTACACTTAGGCAACCAACAATTTTCCTTAAACGAAAAATTTCCCATATTTGGAACAACAATTTCTCCAAGGACATGCTAGTTATGTGGAAAGCAAATACAGATGCGCAATATGTGCTCAATGCATATGCTGCAACATCGTACTGTACCTCGTATATGACAAAGGTTGACAAATCTATGACAAGTGCATTCAGAAGAATACACAAAGAACATGAAAGAAGTCATATTGATGCCATACAAATGATACGTACACTTGGCAATACATTGCTTAATTTTCAACAAATGTCTTCTCAACAAGCAGTTCACATTGCACTTTCCCTGCCCCTCACTTGTAGTTCAAGAAAATGTGTCTTCATAAACACATCTCCACTTGAAAAACACACATTTGTGCTTAAACCACCGATTTTGCTACAACAAGAGCCTGACAATTCAGAAGACGTGCTATGTCGCTCTATTGTTGATTATTACCTCCAGCGTCCATCTCCTATTAGGCATATCTTCTTAGAAGAATTCGTATCGCATTACAAAAAAAATGGTGCACCCATATCAAAAAGATAAAAACCCTCTGTGATACGATTTGTCAAATACAATAAACATTCTGATTATGAAAACTATTGTAGAGAAAAACTGTTGCTGTACGTTCCATTCGATGAAAACGAAGAGACATTAAAACATAACTTCTCTACATGCGAGGCTGTGTATGTTGCGTCTGAGACTATAGTGCACATCAATGAAGCTAGATTTACCTACAATGTTAATCCAACATGGGGTGATCTAGAAGTTGCACTTAATTACCTAGAAAACCCTAACGATCATGATGAGACATTCACAAACCGAAAAACAACCAGAACTCCTTCCGAGTCCTATGACTTACAAGCGGATTTGCCTCGTCCTCCAGCAGGTGGAAGTGAAAAATGTATCAATCTTGGTTTTCAAGTGACAAAACATCATTTTCTAATTGAAAATAATGAATACCACAGAATAAGACGTCTATCGAATCGTGAACAACAAACAATTCTAAAGGACATTGCTCTTAAAAAACGCTTGAACATGGACAGTCCTGTGCACTTGTTCCTTACATGCGGAGCAGGAACATGCAAGACATTCACAATGAAAGCACTATTCCAAATGCTTATATGAATCTATGATTCAAACAATTCCTCTGATCCTATGAAACCAAAGGGCCTAATAGTTGCATACACAGGAAAAGATGCATATAATGCTAGTGGAACAACAATCCACTCTGCATTTTTAATGCCTTTTAACAAGTCACAATTTCTTCCACTTAGCAATGAAATGTTGGATACATTATCTAAGCTTTATGAGGAACTCCAACTTGTCTTTATAGATGAATCATCTTTGATTGGGAGTCGGTTCTTATATTCCATTGACAACTGACTAAGAAGCATAAAACATGTGCATACAAAATACTTTGGAAACATTGACATGATATTTTGTGGGGATCTTTACCAGGCACAACCCATCCAAGATTCTTTGATATTTGAACAACCTACCGTTAACATGGAAACAGTCACCCATGACTTCTGGAGAGACAATATTAAATGCTTTGAGTTTCATACTACAATGCGCCAGACAAATGAAACATTCATTGCAATTTTGAATAGAATGCGCACAAACAACCAAACATATGATGAATTAACCTATATCAATTCGAGGTGCTTACGACCTACACCAATAGACCCAATGTTCCCTTACTTTTTCTACAGAAATAAGGATGTTGCAATGCATAACAACCACATAATATTGCTCATGCCTGGCGATGATATCATCATCAATTCAAATGACCTCGAAGAAGACAACCATGGAAATGTCCCACGTCATGAACATTCAGTCACTTTACCTTTGCAACTTGTCCTCAAATTAGAAATGCTAGTTGAAATATATGCCTGTAACTATGATTCACATGATGGCTTGGTCAATGGTGCAAATGGAATACTCAAAGGCTATACGAAGACAGATAAACTCGATGTCCTTTGGATTAAGTTCCATGAACTGCATATAGGCAAGCAACAAGCAAGCAAGTTGTCTTATATATATAATTCAAACACTGGAAGCGATTGTACACCTATTTTGCGAATATCAAAGCCAATATCGACATCAACAAAGATAGGTCGATTGAATATTCGAAAATAGTTTCCGATTAAACTTGCATGTGCACATATAGTCCATAGATCACAAGGACTAACACTTGATAATGTTGCATTTCAGCTTGCTAGAATTCAGATACATGGACTTGTATACACAACACTGTCTCGTGTTAGAAGTATAGAATCCTTTTATTTACTAAGTCCTCTTACAAAAGATAACTTCAAAGTGAAACCAAAATTTGATATTGAAATGGAATGACTCAGGACCACCGCAAAATGGCAACTGCACTATGATTACCAATCCATACAAACAAATTCATCTATATCAATTCTCTCGCTGAAGACACGCAGCTTAAATGCACACATGGATGATCTACTGAATGACTATGATATAATGCAATCCAATATTATGTGCTTGCAGGAAACACACATGGCATTATGCATGCAGAACAAACAATTCCCAAATCACAATTGCATATCAAGTTACATTACACATGGGGTGATGATACTGGTGAAAAAACATGTACCAATTTTGGACCATATACATATCGAAGAAAAGAATGTTGAAGTGGTGCTTGCAATTTTTTTTTCCATGAAACAGAAGTTGCAATACTGAATCTGTATGCTGCTCCTCGTGCAACATTCTCCAACATAGTAGATGTTATTTCCAATGCATTGGGCCATTTTCATCTGAACGGACCCATTGTACTTGTAGGAGACTTCAATATTGACATGCTACAAAATAGTGGCAGAACAAAAGAATTGGAAAACTACATGTGCAAATACAGTCTCTGCTTTCTTTTGAACAACACAAGCCATCTGCAAAATGCACTTATTGACCATGTCTGGTCGAATGTGCCCATTCCTCAATACCGTATGTTTATCTTAGACACATATTGGTCTAATCATGATACAATTAGTATTGCACTTGAATTATGAGATATACATCAAACATATTGCAAAGTCATATTTCTATGTTTCAAAGCATATCTATATAGCTTGTTGCAAATTTTTATTTTTTATTTTTATTTTTTATCCAGCTTCTTGGTTTTCCCTGATTTGTACACATACTGTTCTGCTAAGCATACAGTCGATGTTGTACTTGAATTATAAAATCTACATTATGCAAAAAAAGAAAAGAAAAGTACATCCTCCTAAAAACTATTTGTTACTCTATTCATCTTATTCTATTTTTTTTTGTAAATGTACATAGTACTTGCTTTTTTCTTTACATCTCAACTTATGTTCATATCCCTTTTGTTTTGTACTTTTGTTAATAGAAACAAACAGGAAAAATAGACGCTGCAAAGAACTCCTACCCAAAGATGTAGAGGAATCCATGCAAAGGTGCATTTTTTTCCTGCCCGTATTCCATACTAAACAATTTTTCGTTTACTTTGTCTGTATTTGTTGAACTTGTTTGCAGCTATGTTTTTATTTTATTTTTATTTTATGCTTAGAGCCTGCCAGCCTGCAGGTCCGCCATCCAACATAAATGCAATTTTGAGCCAGCCAGCCCGCAAGTCCACTTGTCAATTTGTATATCGCCCAACTATGGGTGCTATTTGCAAGACACAAAACATTAGAGGCCCAATGTACAACCCACAAGTCTGCGATCCAAATAAGTGGCTAAGTATGGAATAAAGGATCTGTGCATATTTGGTATGTATTGCTCGTTTCTGGGAGCTCGCCAGCCCTGGAGTCTCTGTGTCAATTTGTATATCACAGAAATCACTACAAGTATAATGTTGAGCTGACCAACCCACAAATAAACTTGTCAATTTGTATATCACAGAGTTCTGGATGCTATTTGTAAGGCACCGAACAATGGAGGCATGTTTTTGACCCCGCCAACCCGAGAACCCGCGATCCAGAAATTGTACATGCTCTATAAAATCTCAGCCACCCCGCAAGTCCGCTTGTCAATTTGTATATCGCGGAAGTGTGTGTGCTATTTGTAGGACACATAAAAATAGAGGCCTATTTTTTGAGCCCGCCAGCCCGAGAACCCGCGATCTAGAAAGTGGCCAAGTATGGAATGCGATATCCGTACATGCTCTATAAAATCTCATGTCTATACTTTATAAATGTACATCTTTAGTTTTGCCTAGTTTCTACACATACTGATCTGGTAACCACAGAGTTGGTGTTGCACATGAATTATGAAATATGCACTGGGAGTCAGACCGAGCCCTTTGGTTTCCTTAGCCAATTTTTTGCCTACGGGTCCCGCGCTACGCGTTATCAAACTCTTGTTCCCCATGTTTCGAGAAAGTGTACATGCTCTATAAAATCTCAGCCACCCCGCAAGTCCTCTTGTCAATTTGTATATCGCGGAAGTCTATGTGCTATTTGTAGGACACAAAACAATAAAGGCCTATTTTTTGAGCCCGCCAGCCCAAGAACCCGCAATCCAGAAAGTGGCGAAGTATGGAATGCAATATCCGTACATTATCTATAAAATCTCATGTCCATACTTTATAAAGGTACATATATAGTTTTGCCTGGTTTCTACACATACTAATCTGGTCAGCACACATTTGGTGTTGCACATGAATTATGAAATATGCACTGTGAGTTGGGCTGACCCCTTTGGTTTCCTTAGCTAATTTTATGCCCGCGGGTCCTGCGCTACGCATTATCAAAATCTTGTTCCCCGTGTTCTGAATGTGCATCTTGCATCGAAAACTTGGTAATCCATGTCTATGCTCGCGGGTTACCAGACGACGGAGTGGTAGATTTCATGTCCATCTACTCTTGCGCCCGAGACTTCGGTGATCTACAATTGGACCCGGACTGGAAGCTTGCGACTCATTTGCTAATTTTCTTTAATTAAATTGTACAATATCAATATTCATTATTAATAATTTAGTACTTAAAAATAATGTTTTTAGATAATGTTAGCTATGTAGCATATATGTTATATGTTATACATGTAGACAATTGCAATCTTGAACTCGCCAGTCCTGGAGTCCGTCTGTCAACTTGTATATCATGGAACTCCTAGTGTTGCGTGGAGCACACGGGAAAAAAAAGTGCAATGTTGAGTGAGCCAGCCCGAAGTCTTCCGATAAATTTGTATATCGTGAAAGTCTGAGTGCTATTTGTAGGACACAGAACAATAGAGGCCCAATTTTCAGCCCGCCAGCCCGAGAACCCGTGATCCAAAAATTGGCTAAGTATGGAATGAGGGATCCGTACATGCTCTATGAAATCTTCTATCCATACTTATAAAAGTACATAAAGGTACTTTATAAATCTGATATCCTGTGCCCAAAACTTCGGTGATCTGCAATTGGACCCGGACTCGAACTTGCGACTCATTTCATAATTTTTTTTAATTAAATTGTACAATATCAATATTTAATATTGACATTTTAGTACTTGAAAATAATGTCTTTAGATAATGTTAGATATATAACATATATATTATATGATATACATCCTGCCATTCCTGCAGTCCGTCTATTTTTGAGCACGCCTGTCCGATAACCCACGATCCAAAAAGTGCCTTAAGTATGTAAGTTCGCTTGTCAATTTGTATATCACAGAACTTCGAGTGCTGCGGACCGATACAAGTGCAATGTCCAACCAGCCAATTAAATTGTGGAATATCAAAATTTGTATATCACGGAACTCCAATCCGTAAACAATTGGCATCCTGGGCCCACCAACCCTGCAGTTAGTTTGTCAGTTTGTATATCACGAAACTTCGAGTACTGTTTGGAGGACACAGAACAATAGAAGTGCAATGTTCAGCCTGCAAGTCCGCTTCTCAATTTCTATATCGCGCAAGTCTGGGTATTATTTGTAAGACACAGAGAAATAGAGGCCCACTTTTGAGCCTGCCAACCCGAGAACCCGCTATGCAAAGACTATACATGCTTCCCTTTGCTACGCTCCCTGAGAGCCTACACAAAGTCACACTTTCCATACTTATCCACTTTCTTGCAATTCCCCAAATATACAAACCCTCCATTTCATTGCACCATCATGCCCTCTTACGTTTTACACGTTTTGCAGTCAACAATTCCAACTCATGCAGTTTCACCATTGGACACTCACCAGTTTCATCATGCAGTTTCAGACTTGGCCATTCCTTCCTTGCTTTCTCTTCCCTGTCCCCGTCACCTTCGCACGTATCCATAATAATAAATAATGTTTATATATATATATATATATATATATATATATATATATATATATATATATATATATATATATGTCTTGTTTCTAAATCTTTAATGATAACATGTCATCGTACATGCACCGTCTAAGCTGTCATTGATGCGCACAAGGCTCGAGAAGTTCTGGCATTAATGCAATATTTGCGGAGGCTTTTCTTATCCCTTTCCAGTCTTAATTTCAAATACCATGGAATGTCATTCGCATGCTGCCAGCTTGGTTCCTTCACGAAACCTCCAATCCTTAAATGTTCTTTGCCGTAACCGCCACCTTCGCACTTCTAACTATGCAATAATTAAGCTTTACTTCTAACATGTCACCATACATAATGCATATATATTGTCATTAATGAGGATATTTTCCATTCGCACGCATTGAACCAACGTTTCCGGGGGGTTATATTATCCCCTCCATTTCTTCATTTCAAGCAACGTCTGGAGCAAACTGACGTTTTCATAAACTACTGGCAGCAGCTCCACAACTGTTTTGTAGAGATACAATGAACATCTTCCTCACGAGATTCCTGTAGGGAAGGCAGAGCAACCTGAAATTTACAGTGAAAATATGGATCTTGACACTGATCTGGATAACATATTCTGCAACCTTGATCAGCCCAGAGACACAATTCACCATGCCTACTCAATGGACATGGTTGAGACCGAAATTTTTGACGAAGATGAATCCTTCGTATTCCAGAGTGCTGTTTTGGAAAACGAATCAAAAAAATTAATCATTGAAAAAAGAGATGTAAAAAATAAGAAAAGAAAACATCGTTCAAAACTTGACCTTGCCAATATGCAGGCGTCCAAAATATCTCAACTTCACATGGCAACCGAAGATGTTCTTCATGATTCCATTGGAGTAATTGAGGCCGAGAATGCCAGACTAAAGGAATGGATTAAGGAAGTAGAGGAAGCTTTGTTTCCTATGCCATTGCTTGGCAGTCCTTTGGAAATAGCCATGCCTGCGACTACCTGCACCCCTGCAACAAATCTAAAAGGCTCCTCCAACTTCCTCGCATCCTGAAGAGGATATGTGGAGAAAAATATCAGCAAAAGAATGGAACTGATTACTAAGGCCTGGGAAACATCATAGAATATGGATTCCCTGGGGAGCAGGGCACATAACTTGCTCCAACTTCTGCAGATGGATTTAAAAAATGAAGAAACTTTCTATTTTCACACGGTCATCCCTTTTTCCTTTCATGTCAACAACATGCCAGACATGACAAGAAGACAACATGATCTCCCGTCCAAAAAATGGCTCACTCAATTAGAAGCATGCTAGAAAGAGAAGGCGAAGAGCCTATATCTCATCGTCCAATCATGTGAGCAAGCAATATCAAAGAAAGAAACATTATTCACAAAGCTCACCAAAATAGAGTTAGTAGGAAGGACAAACGACTTCCAGGACCCCAACTTAATCGTCAACTCGTTGGGATTAACCAAGCAAGCTTTTGATAAACAAGTTGACAATTTTAAGGCCTTGTCTTTAGAATTTTTTTACAGGATTCTTGAATATCACGAAGAAGAGGTGGAAAACTGGCTAGTTCGGTATTTGGTACAGAATGGAGACATTCATCAGGCTCTGTGTAATCTTTCTATTGATCTAAGTGAATTAGAAAATGAACTTTTAAGCATTAAAATCCGGAATGACATCAACGTCGCCCCCTTGAGAAGCTATATTGAAGAGAACTTGAAGTGGGTCGCGGATGAAATCCAACAGGAAAATGCATAAATCCTTTATTTACCAATCCACTTATTCAAGAGAGCCAGCGACAAAAACCAACAGGAAAATGGATCTGCAAACAATTACCAAAATTACTTATATGTACCATGCCTGTAAGTGTATATTGATAGTCCTTTCTTTATCAATCTAGTTATTCCACCTTTTTTGAGTAGATATCTATAGACAAAAACTAATATCTTCCCATTTCTACTTTTCAGGTATTACACTCTACCGTGTCCAACTTCTTCTTTCCACA
>ML777220.1:557556-628857 GCA_009831015.1 Picea engelmannii | reverse complement strand
TCTGATGCATATTTTCTCCTGCCTGGTCATTTTCAAAATTAAGTATGAGATAAATCACTCACTCAAATTTGAGATATCATACTTCACACACAGACACAGACACACACACACACACACACACATATGTGTGTGTTTCTTTAAATTTCCAGGAATATGTAACACCTTTTATTTTTATTTTATATAAATATCATAAAATTGTGTTCACTACTTTTTTGCTACTCACACGTATAGAGAGTATGTCATTTCTTGCATCTTTACCACCTGTCCTTCATACTGGTTGCCACAAAGGCCCTTAAAATTAAAATAGTCCACAAGTCTGCTTGTCAATTTGTATATCACAGAACTCTGGGTGCTCTTTGTAGGCCATGGAACAACATAGGCCCAATTTTCAGCCCGCCAGCCCGAAAACCCGCGATCCAAAAACTACCTAAGTATGGAATGAGGGCTCCGTGCAAGTATGGAATGAGGGCTCCATGCATGCTCTATAAAATCTCATCCCCATACTTTATAAAAGTACATATTTTGTATGTATAGAAATAAATATCTACTTTATAAAATTACGTATTTCGTATGTATAATTTATGCTGTCCAGGAACCTATAATTTGATAAATTTCAATTTCTTGTGTCCAGGAGCCCCTGTTTTAAAGAAAACTAATTAGGGAATGCTATTTTTTTGGTCCTGTTGTCCACCACCCTATGTAACAGACATTAGTACTATTTTTTTGTGCTTCTGTCCACCAGCGTATGTAAAACGTATGTAAAGAAAACTAATTCGCGAATGCTAAATTTTTTGGACACGAGCCCCTTAAAATTCAAATAGTCCGCAAGTCCGATTGTCAATTTATATATCGTGGAACTGTCGCTGCTATTTGTAGGACACAGAACAACATAAGCCCAGTTTTCAGGTCCCCAGCCTGAGAGCCCGTGATCCAAAAACTGGCTAAGTATGGAATGAGGGTTCCGTGCATGCTCTATATATCTAGTTAATCAAATTACATATTTGGTATGTATAATTTATGCTGTCCAGGAACCTATAATTTCATAAATTTCAATTTCTTGTGTCCAGGAGCCCTTGTTTTAAAGAAAACTAATTCGAGAATGCTAGTTTTTTTGTGCTTTTGTCCACGAACCTATGTAACAGATGTAGGTCCTTAAAATTCAAATAGTCCGCAAGTCCGATTGTCAATTTGTATATCGTGGAACTCTGGGTGCTATTTGTAGGGCATGAAACAACAGAAGCCCAATTTTCAGCCCGCCAGCCCGAGAACCTGTGATCCAAAAACTACCTAAGTATGGGGCTTTGTCCATGCTTTAGAAAATCTCATCCACATACTTTATAAAGGTACATATTTCGTATGTATAAAAGTAAATATCTACTTTATAAAATTACATACTTGGTATGTATAATTTATGCTGTCCAGGAACCTATAATTTGATAGATTTCAATTTCTTGTGTCCAGGAGCCCCTGTTTTAAAGAAAACTAATTCGAGAATGCTATTTTTTTCATACTTTTGTCCACCAACCTATGTAATAGACGTCAGTACTATTTTTTTGTTTTTCTGTCCACCACAGTATTTAAAACGTAAGGAAAACTAATTCGGGAATGCTAAATTTTTTGGACACGAGCCCTTTATAATTCAAATAGTGCGCAAGTCCGATTGTCAATTTGTATATTGTGGAACTCTCGGTGCTATTTGTAGGGCACAAAACAATAGAACCCCAATTTTCAGCTAGCCAGCCCGAGAACCTGACATGAGGGTTTCATGCATGCTCTATATATCTACTTAATCAAATTACATATTTGGTATGCATAATTTATGCTGTCCAGGAACCTATAATTTGATAAATTTCAATTTCTTGTCTCCAGGAGCCCTTGTTTTAAAGAAAACTAATTCGGGAATGCTAGTTTTTTTTGTGCTTTTGTCCATGAACCTCTGTAACAGACGTAGGCCCTTAAATTTCAAATAGTCCGCAAGTTCGATTGTCAATTTGTATATCGCGAAACTCTGGGTGCTATTTGTAGGCCATAGAACAATGGAAGCCCGATTTACAACCCGCTAGCTCGACAACCCGCGTTCCAAAGATTCAAGTAGTCCGCAAATCCGGTTGTCAATTTGTATATCGTGGTACTCTCGACCCTATTTGTAGGGCACAGAACAACAAAAGCCCAATTTTCAACCCGCCAGCCCGAGAACCCAGAATGAGGGTTACGTGCATACTCTATATATCTACTTAATCAAATTACATATTTGGTATGTATCATTTATGCTGTCCACGAACCTATAATTTGATATATATCAATTTCTTGTGTCCAGGAGCCCTTGTTTTAAAGAAAACTAATTCGGGAATGCTAGTTTTTTCGTGCTTTTGTCCACGAACCTATGTAACATACGCAGGCCCTTAAATTTCAAATAGCCCACAAGTCTGATTGTTGATTTCTATGTTGCGAAACTCTGGGTGCTATTTGCAGGGCACAGAACAATAGAAGTCCAATTTTCAGCGCGCCTGCCCGAGAACCCACATTCTCTATATATCTACTTAATCAAATTACACATTTGGTATGTATAATTTATCCTGTCCAGGAACCTATAATTTGATAAATTTCAATTTCTTGTGTCCAGGAGCCCTTGTTTTAAAGAAAACTAATTCATGAATGCTATTTTTTTTGTGCTTTTGTTCACGAACATGTGTACCAGACGTAGACCCTTAAATTTCAAATAGTCCACAAGTCCGATTGTCAATTTGTATGTCGCGGAACTCTGGGTGCTATTTGTAGGGCACCGAACAACATAGCCCAATTTTCAGCGCGCCAGCCCGAGAACCCGCGATCCAAAAAATGGCAAGTATGGAATCTCATTCCCATACTTTATAAAAGTACATATTTCGTATGTATAAAAGTAAATATCTACTTTATAAAATTACAAATTTGATATGTATAATTTATGTTGTCCAGGAACCTATAATTTGATAAATTTCAATTTCTATTGTGTCCATGAGCCCTTGTTTTAAAGAAAACTAATTCGGGAATGCTAATTCTTTTGTGTTTTTCTCCACGAACCGATGTAATAGACGTTACTACTATTTTTTGGTGTTTTTGTCCACCAACGTATGTAGAAAACTACTTCGGGATTGCTAAATTTTTTGTGTCCAAGAACCTTTTAAATGTTAATACTTTTTGATAAATTTCGGGAAAAAACTAATTCGGGAATACTATATTCTGCATGGAAACCACATGTACTTCAACATCCTACCCACGTGTCTGTACTTGGTCGCATTTATTCCCATTCCAACCTGGCAGGGACTACACTGCCATGCAACACTTGTTTAAATCAAATAAATAATATTGATATCCCTATTATATTGAAATAATGTATAGTCTTAGATACACATACACGAGATTTGGATTTGCTTAAATGGACATTGTCATTAAGTATGCAATTATGGAAACTTTATGACCAATCAAATAATTTATATTTAAATATCATTCACTTCCATAAGAATGGATATGGATTAAACTGGATAATTTGTATAGTCATTAAGTATGCAATTACATAAACTATATGACCAAATATGTAATTTATATTTAAATATCATTCACTTCCATAAGAACGAATATGGATTAAACTAGATAATTTAATTTGTAGTGATTTTAATATATCATAGTAATAAATCCGTTCTTTATTTTAATATATATCATAAAGTGTAATTTATTGGTTTAATATTTAAATATGTTTTGTCATTAAGTATGCAATTACAAAAACTATATGACATGAATAATTATATTTAATACCAATAATATGCCAAGTTATTGGTTATATTACACGTACAATGCATAGTCTTAGTTCTATCTATTTTTCAACTTCACCTGTCAGAGTTTTCTCGTCGGGCATACCTCCCGAGAAGTGCTTTATTTAAGGAAAGATCAACGGTGTACAATGATCCACACTTTCTGCATTGAGCCATGCGTTTATATCTAGTTATTCAAAACTCATGATCATGCTCATGGTCAAATCTGGTGGCCTTGCACTCTAGTCTACATAAACGATGACCGTTATTTTGTCTTCCCCGCTGGTAGTTGTTTTGTCCCTCGTTGTTGATGCTTTCAAGGGGATGGATTAGGTTATGGAAGAATGGTAGTTTACGAGATGATCTCTATTATCCATCCACACCATGGTTAGTTGAGGATTATGTGTTGGTTGTGGAGCCTGATTATCTTCCTAATTCATATGTAGGTCAAAGAAACTGTAGGATACACAATTCTTGCCCAACCCCCCCCCCCCCAATTTTTTTTTAATGCAATTCAAATATTGCAATTTCGTAGTCAATATGAAACGTTCAATAGAAGGTCACATGTTTGATGGTAGAAGTTATGTTAGGGTTTTTTCCCTAGAAGGAAACCCTCTTTTATGTATGAGGGAATTGTATTGCAGTTGTAGAAGAATGTGAATATTGTATTATGAGAGAGGAGACTGTGAGAGAAATAAGAGGAATTTACAACAGATGTGTTGTAGGTTGTATCCTTTCATTTGATGGATAATGATAAAGGAAGGACCTGCCGATTTCTCTAGTGGGCATAGCTCACATTGGGTGAACCACGTATATCTATGTCTCTATTGTATTATGTATCTTCTGTGTTTTATTTCCACATTTGTTTTATTTTATTGCTCTACGATCCTGTTTTTCTAACAACTGGTATCAGAGCGAAAGGCAACTTGAAGGAAAAAGAGGGTTCCTGGTTTGAGTGGGATCAATAGCAGAATATGGAAAGTTTAAGGTCGAGAAATTTAATGGCTAAAAATACCAGCTATGGAAGGTGCAATCAAAATATTATTTATATTAGAAGTACCTATTCTTACCATTGGGTGGAATAGAAAAGAAGCCGACGACCATGAAGGAAAGAGAATGGGAGGTTCTTGACATAAAGGCACTAGGAACAATATGATTGTTCCTGGCACTGTCAGTGGATTTCAATATTTTTAAAGAAAAAAAAATGGAGGATCTGATGAAGGCACTGGATAGACTATATGAAAAACCCTCAACCTCCAACATGGTATTTCTAATGAAGCGATTATTTAATATGAAGATGTCAGAAGGTGGGTTTGTTGTAGATCATTTAAATGAATTTAATATGGTTACCAATTAGCTAAGTTCTATAAAGTGATCTTTTATGATGAGTTTAGGGATTTTCTAATCTTGTGCTCATTTCCAAAATGTTGGAACGACTTGGTCATGGATGTAAGTAACATTGTCTCTGGTTCAAACACTCTGAAATTTGATGATGTCGTTGGTGTTATCTTTAGTGAGGAAATGCAACAAAAAAGCACAGGTGAGACATCATGTAATGCATTCACTGTGGAGAATAGAGGAAGACAAAAGGAAAGAGGAAAGAGTCCAGGGAACCGTGGGAATTCTAGGAAGGGCATATCCAAATCCAAACTAGGAAAGATAGAGTTTTGGAATTGTGGGAAGAAATGACATCTAAAGAAAGACCACATAGCTCCAAAGAAACAAAGAGATGGACAACAAGAGAAAAATCAGGAAACAAATGTAGCAAGTGATGTGTTACAAAATACTTTGATTCTTTATTTAGATACTATTATTGATTCTTGGTTAGTAGATTCAGGGGCTTCATTTCTTTCCACACCCCATAGGAAACATTTGCAAGATTATGTTCAAGGTGAATTTGGACAAGTTCATTTGGGTGATGATGCACCATGTAAAATTGTTGGAATGGGTAAGGTACAAATAAAGAAAAAGAATGGAAACCAATGGCTGTTGAAAGAAGTGAGACATGTTCCAGATCTGAGAAAAAATATGATTTCAACAGGGCAGTTGGAAAGTGAAGACTTTATATCTACATTTACATATAAGGCATGGAAGGTCACTAAAGGATCACCAGTGATAGCAAAAGGAGAGAAGGTAGGTACATTGTATTTGTGTACTGATAATGTTGATTCTTCAATCTCTTTAGCTTCTACATGAGTGGATACAACACTATGTAGTCGTAGGCTTGGACACATGAGTGAGAAGGGGATGCAGATACTTCAAAAAATGAATTTGTTGCTAGATCTTAAACAAATTGATTTGATTTTTGTGAGCACTGTGTTTATGGAAAACATAAGAGAGTCTGATTTCCCAGAGTCGGAAAGGAAAAGAAGAGTGAAAAGTTAGAGCTTGTGCATACAAATGTATGGGGACCAACTCAAGTATCATCTCTTGGTGGATCTCGTTATTATGTTACTTTTATTGATGATGCAAATAGAAAAACTTGGGTTTATTGCATTCAACAAAAAAATGATGTTTTTGACACTTTTAAGAAATTGAAAGCTTTGGTTGAGAATGAGACATGAAAAAGGTTGAAGTGTCTCAGATCAGACAATGGAGGTGAATACTGCCACAAGGAGTTTGATGATTATTGTTCACACCATGGGATTCGTAGAGAGAAGACAGTTCCAGGAACACCACAAGAAAATGGTGTGTCATAAAGGATGAACAAGACAATCATGGAACATGCAAGGAGTATGAGACTGTACGTTGGGTTTCCCTTACAGTTATGGGCATATGCTATAGATACTGTTATTTAATTAATAAACAAATGGCCTTCAAGCTCCTTGGATGGTGGAATTCTAGAGGAGGCATGGATAGGTAAAAAGGTAAACTATTCATTTCTGAAGACTTTCGGTTGTGAATCATTTGTCTGTATTGATAAAAAAAATAGAACAAAGCTTGAAGCAAAATCCAAGAAGTGCACCTTTATTAGATACAGTGTTAATGATTTTGGTTATCGCTTAGGGGATTATGAAAATCAAAAAATCATTAGGAGTAGAAATGTCATATTCAATGAGAAAGTATTGTACAAAGATCAATTGTAGGGAAGGAAACAAGAAAAAGAAAATCTAGAATACATAGTGCTTGATGAGATCACTGAAAAAGAAACTCCAAAGGTACCAGAAAATAAAAATGTACAAAAACAGGAGCAATAGGTACCTCAAACTCCCGCAAGTGTCGTTAGAAGATCTACCAGGTTAAGTAGACCCCCTGAACGATATTCTCCTTCATTGTATGATTTATTGTTGACTGAATATGGTGAACCAGAAAGTTATGAAGAGGCAATGCAGGTAGACACTAAAAACAAGTGGGAGAAAGGCATGAAAGTGGAAATGGATTCCTTGGTAAATAACTAGACTTGGGACTTGGTTCAGTTGCCTGTAGGAAAAAGAGCATTGCAGAGTAAATGGGTTTACAGGTCGAAGGAAGAAGATGGAGGCAAAAAACAGTACAAGGCTAGACTTTTTGTAAAGGGGTTTGCACAAAATAAAGGTATATACTTTGATGAAATATTTTCTCATGTTGTTAAAATGATTTCAATTAGGACTATTTTAATTCTTGTGGCAATATAATATTTTCAGCTTGAATAGTTAGATGTAAAAACAATTTTTCTTCATGGGGATTTGGAGGAAGAGATTTATATGCAACAACCATAGGGGTATGACGTCAAAGGAAAGGAGAATTTGGTATGTAGGTTGAATAAGAGATTTTATGGCCTAAAGAAAGCTCCAAGGCAATGGTATTTGAACTTTGACATGTAGCAGATAGAATACATGTCCAGGGTCCCTTATTCATCAACAATTGACAACTTGATGTATGGTATGGTGTGCATAAGACCATATATTGCACATGCAGTGGGAGTTGTGAGCATGTATATGAACAATCTAGGAAAAAAACATTGGGAAGCAGTAAAGTGGATTCTCAGGTATTTGAGAGGTACTAGTACCCATGCATTATGTTTTGGAGGTTCAAACACTATTCTATAGGGATATTTTGATTCATATATGGAAGATGATAAAGATAGCAGGAGGAGCACCACAAGGTATGTTTTTACTGTAGGTGGAACAATAGTAAGTTGGATTTTGAAACTTCAAAAGGTTGTTGCACTTTCAACAACATAAGTAGAGTATTTTGATGCTATAGAGGCTAGTAAAGAGATGATTTGGTTACAAAGGTTTATGGAGGAATTGGGAAATAAGCATGAGAATAGAAGGATGTATTGTGACAATGAGAGTGCCATTCATCTTGCAAATAACTCAATCTTCCATTCTAAGACTAAGCATATACAACTCATGTAGACAATTGGATAATTGAAGTTGGAGAAGATACATATTAGCCAAAATCCTATAGACATGTTAACAAAGGGAGTAACCAGGGAGAAACTAAGTTCCTGCTCAGTTTTAGTCGGCCTTCAAGCACGAAGGTGAAGATGAGAAATTTGCCAGGTCCAAGGTGGATCATAGTCCAACAGGTACAACAACAGTGGAGTTGTTGTGATCAATCTCCAAGTGGTAGATTGTTGGTTGTTGATATTGATTATCTTCCTAATTCATATGCAGGTCAAAGAAACTGTAGAAATTTCATAGTCAATTTGAACCATTCATTATAAGGTCGCAGATCTGATGGTAGAATTTATGTTAGGGTTCTTTTCCATAGAAGGAAACCCTCTTTTATGTATGAGGGAATTGTATTGCGATGGTAGAAGAATGTGAATATTGTATTCTAAGAGAGGAGAATGTGAGAGAAGAAAGAGGAAGTTACAATAGATGTACTGTAGCTTGTATCCCTTCATTTGCTGGATAATAATAAAGGAAGGACCTGGGAATTTATCTGGTGGACATAGCCCACATTGGATGAACTACGTGTATCTGTGTCTCTATTGTATTGCATATCTTCTTTGTTTTATTTCTTCATTTTATTTTATTTTATTGCTCTACGATCCTGTTTTTCTAACATTGTGGGCATACTAGACAACGAAATCATAATTATTTGGTGAAACATTATAGAAACCGACACAGAATGTCCCGTTTGGAGAAACCAGGTATGGGTTATTCCCAAGCTTCCAACTAGAATTTTTCAGCCAAGTAGTGGAGATAAATAATTCACT
Source organism: Picea engelmannii (assembly GCA_009831015.1). Lineage (NCBI taxonomy): Eukaryota > Viridiplantae > Streptophyta > Pinopsida > Pinales > Pinaceae > Picea > Picea engelmannii. The sequence continues at coordinate 619,920 of ML777220.1, read as the reverse complement.
TCTATGTTGTTTCCCTCCTTCCCCACAACCTACCAAAATCAATAACTAGATTAAAAAATAGTAAGGAAAATCCGTGGCACAATTTCCATGGCGTTTGACTTACCACAACTCAAGTTTTTTGTTCCTAATCCTGATGGAGATCTCCAAGAAGTTCAAAATAATTTGGTTACATATTTCATATAAGTTGTAGGTTTAGTTTTCGGTTTTGCAAATGCAAAAGAGTCATGGAAATAATTTTTTTTGCCAACCTTTAAAGATGTTGAAAAGTTTTAAATTCGAAAGCCTAAAAGTTCACAGGAAGTTCAAAATAATCATAATTTGGTTAAATATTTCGTACAAGTTATTGGTTCAATCTTTGTAACATAGGTAAAATAATATTATAGGACCAGAACATTTGTATGGACCTTACATGAAAGCAATTTTTTTTAAATCTATGACAAAAGTAGTATAGATGTTTAAACGAGGTCTTTGTAATTTTTTGGCATCAAAATCTATTATAAGTGGTATGTGTTCATTATCAATTTTTGTGCAACACAAGACACAAATTAAATTAGAGGCAATGCAAATTCAATCCATCTTGGGCAGAATAGAGAAATAGATAAATCACCTTCATCATACTTTCTGTTCACCTCCTATTTCAAATCAAAATATTAAGAGGAATAAGTAGATAAGCCCGTAGAATGTTCAATCTTGTTTGGGAGAAGAAGATTCATCGCAAACACACTACCCAGTTCCCCACACAAAGACGTCCAAGTGATCCAGATATCAGATTCGCCATCCTTCCGCAAGGCTGGTATAAAAGAGACCTGAATATTGCTGCATCACTCACCACACAAATTATGTTTACAACTTATCCTGTAATTTTTCTCTTCTGGTTGCAAATAAATTAAGGAAACTATGCATTATGTATAAAATGTAGACATTGCATTGCAATATTCAAGATTCATTTCTAAGTTTAGAAGCTTAGATGTATATATAGAATTCACATAAATTGGCAGTAAATAAATTTCAAAGTTTTCTTAGAATTCAATTTTCATACCTATAAGTTAAAGAGAGAAAATTAAATACAATAGAATAACCAATCATTACAGTGTTTGCTTGAAGCTTGAAATTGGCATTCTCTTAGATATCAATCATGTAGTTTGTCACTCTTGTTGCTTGCTCGTGAATTCCCTTCTAAAAATATTCACACAAAACTTGTGCATGTATAAATCAATGTATTAGGATGCCGATGTAGTCTATGGATTAGGTGATAGATACAAAGTAATCACCTCTTGCAAGTTACCATCGTGAAGAATATTGTGCAGAGGATAGATTGGATTGACATGCAAAGGATAGATCACCACCTTGAAGAAGCTTGTGCAGAGCAAAGGACAACTCAAAGACATCGATTGCAACGGAAAAGGCATCGAATGCATCAACTACATGGAAAAGGCATCGACTATAGTGATAGTGTCAGAGCCTTCAAATTGGCCAGTGTTTTAATTTATAATTGAAAATCTATTTTCTTGTTCCAAAAATAGAGGAAAATATTTGACATACACCAGGCTCAATTATGTCACATCACAATGCCCAAGCTAATAGAAAATTAAACATAAGAAATTTAAAAAATGAACAAACAATTTTTTTTTTTTTGAAAATTCTAATTAATACAAGGTTCATTAGGATATCCGAAGAAAATAATAGGAAGGCTCCAAAAAGAACCAATTAATGCAGTAGAAAGGACCAGATAATAGTTGACCATAAGGCGAAAGCTAGAGTCCTTGGTCTGACGCAGGGACTAATAATGAACAAATCAGATTACAAGAACAAGATGTTGGACAATCTATTGAACAATGAATGCTATAAGAAACTAAGTAGAGAACCCAATAATAAAATCATGAAAGAGGTGACAACAAGCATCAAAGAATCTTCTCTTGATGAGGAAATTAAAGCTAATTGACCCTAAGAAATTATGTGGTTCCATGAATTCAAGGGTTTCTTAATTTCACTAAGAAAATTTTGTGTTGAAACCCATAGTAAATAATATTGGCTCTCCCACATACAAATTAACAAAATACCTTGTAAAGAAACTTAGGAATTTGGTTTGGAAAACAATTCCTATGCCAAAGACTCTACTCATGTGATCAAAGAAATAAGAAATATATAGGTTGAGGAACAATATCTTCTAGTAAGCTTCAATGTAGTCTCATTATTTACCAAAATTTTAGCTAATGATGCTATCAAGGCAATTAAGGATACCATAGATGCAAAACTTCAAATCTTGTTAAAGGTTGCCTAAAATAACTGTATTTTAACTTTCATGGCAATATTTATAAACAAATCAAAGGTGTGGCAATGGGGTACCCACTATCATTGGTAGTCATTGGTTTGTACATAGAATGGTTTGAAAATAAATCTATCAAATCCTATCCTCTCAAAGCCTAATATTTGGAAATTATTTGTAGATAACACTTGCATAATTTGGCGACATGAAAAAGAAAGCTTAGACAATTGTAAAGATAATCTAACAGTCAAGTTTAGAGTACAAGATTTACAATGGAGGTAGAAGAAACCAATAGTGTTTCATTCCTGCATACCCTCATCTCTAAGATAAATTATGGTTCAATATCACATCAAGTATACTAGAAGAAAACCCATACAAACATGTATCTTCACATTAATTCCCATCACCACTTTGCTTAGAATCTTGGTTTCATCAACACTATAATGACCCAAGATATCAAAGTTTCTGATAATGATCACTTAGAGTAGGGGATAAAACACATGGTTGAAGTTTTCAAACACAATGGTTATAAGGATTATCAATTCAAAAAGGTTGTCTTAAAAACTAGGAGGGGACACAACAACATTTGTGAACTAGAAGAAGGAAAGCTTATCATGATCCCTTATATCAAAGGAACCATGGATACAATTGCTAGAATCCTTAGGAAAGGTAACATTAGAGTTACCTTCACCCTCCTACCACTCTTAAAGGAATGCTAGATAATTCTAAGGATGCCATTGATCCAAAACATCAAAACGATGTTTATACCATTCCTTTCTCATGTGGAAAGCATTATATTGGCAAGGTAGGGAGATATTTTCAAGTTAGACTTAAAAAACATTGTGTCAATATTAAATATAATTGGGTTAAAAGGTCATCCTTGGTAAATCACTCCCAAGATATTGGTCATCTCATTTGCATAGAGAATGCTAAGATTATTTCCAAGACGGTAAAAAAAAGGTACGCGAGGCCCTTGAAATTGAGTTGAACCATAACAACATCAATAGGGATGAGTGTCTTAAAATTAAAGAAGTTTGGAGGCCAGTCATTCACCGGTCAATAAATATGCCTACTGGTTAATTGAAGTCAACTCACACACTATAGTTATAATTGAATATTTATTTGTTGGATTTGAGATATAAATAATTGAGCTTAAACCTCTTGATGATGATCTTAGCTTCATGATTGTAATGGGTTGAGTGATAAATTAATGTTGAGCACAGTTCTCCAAGACAAATATTGCTCCTTATCGTTATAGAGAAACTTAGGTGTGATTAACCTTGAGAAGAATTGACCTTGTCAACTTTCAAGTAAACATCCCATCACAAGATAAATCATAACTAAACACAATTGTTGGATTATTGAGGGGGGTGGGTGTAAATCAATAATGAGCAATAATTCCACTTTTAACCACTGTTTATATTCCTTTAACTTATTCAAACTTGTTCATCAGTTCATTAGTTCAACATCAATATATTATTGTATCATAAACATTAACATCCATAAGTTCATAATAAACAATAATAAACACATCCACACAATACACAATACACCAATATTTACGTGGAAACCCAATGTGGGAGAAAACCACAAAATTATTTTCTTATATGTCAAGAATTACATTCAAGGAAGCACCAACTTCCAATTCTACAACTCCAATTGGAAGGAGGCTCCAACCCCCTAGTTTCTCAGGCTCCAAAATCAAGGAAGCTCCAAATCCCTAATTCTCTGGCTCCAACCAGAAGGAGGCTACAACCCCCTAGGTTCTCCAGCTACAACCAGAAGGTGGATATAACCACCTAGTTCTCAGGCTCCAACCTGAAGGAAGCTCCAACTCCCTAATTCTCCGACACCAATCGTAAGGAGGCTATAACCCCCTTTCCTTTCCCTGTCCAACCGCCCTGAAATATAAATGACAAATGTAGACAACCTGTCACTGTCACTGAATAATTCACTACCACTGTCACTCTGTCGCTTCCAACCTGTACAACCACTCTGTCATAACCTGTACCAACCTTCTTCAAATATTTCCAACAGATATGCGACCTATCTATGTTGCAACATGCAGATGTCCGCGACTCTCTTTAATGCAACTCATGGATGTTCATGGATATATTTAATGCAACTCGTGGATGTCCACACCTCTCTTCTTTTCAGAGGGTACTACAGAACCTTCCTAGTTTCATTGTTACTGTCTTTGTTTCTGTCAAACTGTCACTATAAACCTAACATGTCAACTTGTATGAGAAACCTGTAACAACCTGTACCAAACAACATGTACCAACAATCTATAACAATAATCTATTCAATAAAACTAGATCCAATCACTAGAACCAATCACCAAAACAACTCTCAACCATATGCATAATATCACCAGGATGTGCATCAAACAAAACTACTCATAACAACTCACAACCATCACCCACACATGCCTCTACAGAGAATGTACAAATCACAACCAAGTACCAACATATATCACAAGAAGTGCATCAACCATGCACAAGGACATACTCCAAGCCAACCAAAAAAGGGCCTCTAGCAATACAACATACCATCCATAAACTGAATACCATAAACCCTTACATAATGCCATGTACCAAAACTTAATTTTTATGTAACCTTAAATATGTACCATTCCTAATACAATCATATACCAAGACCACTAAATAATTCCTCTCACAATTTTCCACAAGATATGCCAATAAAACCAAGCTAAATGCACCAACAATATGCCTCAACAGATCTTCCTCAAATCATACTCTACAACAAATACCATACATCCAAGAGGGTATAAACTAAACCTCACAAAGTCATGCCCTAAGCATGCTCCACAACATCACTAAGATATAACCTGATAAGCACATAGACATACCTTTACACTCTATAACATACTTGATGCTTCAAGTCTCAGACCAAAAGACCAACATACCAACCTCAGCCTCAATAACCTAGGATGAATATCTCTTTAAATCCTTTTCTGATCTTTTCATAGATCCGTTCTTTCCCTTTCTACATCTCATGGGTATCCACGATTTCCTCCACTATGGACCACAGATATCCGTGCTTCTCTATGCCTGGGGCTCACAGATAACCTATGAAATCCTAGTTCATTCACTTCTTCTGCAACTACAAAACTTTCTTTCTTCAGACCTTCGTTGCCTCAAACCTACGCCTTCTCAAATTTGTCAATGTATATTTGCAAATAACCTTTCATAAAATGGATATTCAATAATGTTCAATAGATAGGTAGGTGCTAATAGGAGTCCCTTGCTCTCTTATTTATACTTTTCCAAGTGCGTTCCTCTAGAAGTTTCCTTGTAACTGTTTTACGCTTTTCTCCATCTTCTAAGGATAACCCACTTTCTTGTTACAACTAACTTTCCTTAATTAGTCAACACATAACTTCTTTACGCTTCTTGTTGCAACCACTTCATTATTTAATTCATTTCCTTTAAAACCACTTTGACTAGGGAATCTTCTTTATGACTTTCTAGAATATTTTGACTTCTTGTTGACCTTCTAGAGCTTCTAGATTACTCTAAAGGGTTCTCCAACTTCTCAAATCCATATCTCCCTAACTGTGAGTGATGTACCACATATCACCAGAAACAACATGACATGTACTATCCATCCATGATAGTCTTACCTTAATATTTACTATTATTCATTCCTTTATACCTCAAACAAAATCGGGTCCCTTACCCATACCTTTGTGCTACCAGAATGTGCTACTGGACATACTCAAGGGTTGACATCAATCTATAAGGGTTGAAATCAATGTTCAACATCATACTCCAAGGGTTGACATTAATGAAAACCAACTATCCAAACCAACTGTCCAACAATATCCCCCTTTGGCATTGATGACAACACCAAGATTGATGGCAACACTTAGACATGGAAATACTCATGCTCATACTTCACCCGTGATCATTTCTCCTCATCAATGTTTCTATCTCTCCCGCTTTGACATCAATGGAAAAGGGTATCTCCCTTTGGGCCTGCTCCCCCTAACTGAACTCTCCTTGGGGATACTCCCCAAGTCTAAATGCCTTTGATCTTTCTCTATGTTTCTAAGCCTTTGATTACTCTCTCTCCTCGCATCTGATTAATACCCCCCCCCTTTGACAAAGGGTATCACTCTGATGCAATGTTGATGTCATGGTTTCCAATGCTCCCTCTATGATCATCTCTATCATCTCTCCTCTTGGAATCATGACTATGTTCTTATCTCTCTGTCTGTCCACTTCTCTAAATGATCTTTCTAGATCTCTCTCTCTCTGATGATTTGACTACACGTTGATAAATGTAGGTTTTTCTGTACCTTCTTACTTTTGGAGTTATTGTCCATTGGTGCTTCCTTGTGTAATCAACTGACATATATAAAAATCATCCAAGAATAAGCATTCAAATATTCCTGTATCATTATCATCCATTATGATAATATTCCTTTATCTCTGAGCCACTTTCTGAACAACTCTCTGAAAACATCTGTGAACCCAATCTCTAAATGTATGCTCTCATCCATTGTCATATATCTATCCAAACTTGTTAATCCCTCTATGTTCATAATGCTAACCCATCTGTCCCTGTACTATTCTGAAGTTTTCTCGACTGCAAATGATCATCAAATGTGTCTACTGTTCTTCTCTATCTGCATACCAAAATATGCATGCCTAGAACAAACTGTGCTAACAATGTCTATGCCTGAATACACCTATAAACGTTTACCTGTGTAACTCGCCAACTGATCAATCTATCATACTGTACTTCTGCTAACTGAATTCTCAAAGTTTGTCTACTTGAACTCTATAAGTTGCTCGAAATATGGTTCTTTAATTTGTATTAGCTACTGCATAGAGTCCCCCTGTCTAATAATCATATTACCTGGGAGTCTCCAAGCCGAATGGATAAGAAAAACATCTACTATGATGTAGTGTAATCTTCCTCTTCGTCTATGGTTACTTCTTTCTTTTCATCCTCTTTCTAAATTCTGTCATCATCCTTAGTTTTGTCATCTTCTTCATCCTCTTCTTGAATTATGACACTTTCCTCTTTGCCTATAAATTCATCATGATCTTGTGCTACTGAAAATCCTGAAGGTAAGATTCCATGGACCTGTTCTTCGGTTACTTGTTCCTCTTGTTTTCCACTTCTTCTCCAATCCTTCTTGTATCTGTTATCAATATTTTCTTTCATGGGATGATTTATCACACTTCTAAAATTTCGAGATATGTGTCCATATTTGTGGAATTTGTAACATTCGATATTTTTTGGGGCCACATAATCATTTCTTGCTTGCTTATTTCTTTCATAAGCCCTGGAATCTGCAACCTTATGGCCAAAGTTAGTACAATAAAAAAATGACCATAAAATAAATTTGAATACCTGGCATATCTTCTTTGTGGTGTAGTCCTTCTGGGTTCCTGTCTTGGCTGATCATGATTGAATTTTCTTTGCTTCCTAAGTATAGAATGTATTTCTGATTCTTGTTGACCATAATTCCTTCCTTTAAGAACTTCTGCATAACTATTTTGTTCTGTTTCTTTCGTCATGGAGATTGAACCTTTCTCAGTCCGCATCTAGTTGAATCTTAGTAGGGACCTTTCATAGTATGGCCTTTTATTGTTAATGAGCTTATCCAATGTCTTGGTGCTATCTTGCTGCACATCCTTCTTCTGAAGATCTTTTCTTAGAGAAATTGCTTCTGCTTCCAACCTTTCAATCATTTTCGCCTTCTCTAGTAGCTGACTTCTGAATATTTCTTCAATCCTTCCATCCTCTTCTACCTAGACTTTCAACTTCGTAATTATATACTTGACTTCTTCTGAGTTGACATTTCGAGTTCCTTTTACTCTTACTTCTTTCTTGAGTGACTTTTTTTTCTTTCTTTCTTTCCTTAGTTCTTCTAAGAAACTAATTAATTCTTCTATGAGATCGACTTCACCTTATTCTTCCGAACCATTGAAGTTTCTTGTTTGATTTTCCCTAGTCACAAATAGTACCTTTTCTGAATCACTGCCGGTTTCATCATCTTCATCATATGAGGAACTATCTTCTCTTGAGTAGAGATTTTTATTGAAGACCTTTCTTTTGTCTTTCTAGTTTCCCTTTTGATATTTCTATTCTTTCTTGGGATCTTCCTCTTCACCACTATCTGAATTCCTAGCATATGGACACTTATTTGCAAAATGACCAATTTTACCACAATTAAAACATTTCAACAAAATCTTACCTTTGTATATACCTATTCCTTTTTACAACTTTCTTACGAAGATTACCATTTCTTCATCTTCCAATGAATCATCACTGCAACTACATTCTGACTTTGGCTTTTGCTTGCTCTTTTTCTCTGTCTTCTTGGATGCTTATAATGTTGTTCCTTTGTAACTAGGTTCTCTTGTTCTATTCTCATTTCATAAGTGGTGAATATCCCATGTATCTCATCCATGATCAAGGTGTCTAGATCTACTTTTTCTTCCAAGGATAAAATATTTGGGTCATATCTCATAGGTAGAGTCCTCAACACTTTTTGAACAATGACTGGTTCCTTCATCTCTTTTCCCAAACCTTTAATGGCATTGACTATCTCATCAACTAGTAGAAGGTAGGATGCAATGTTTTCATCTTCCTTCATCTTTAATTGTTCAAACTTGGCTCTAAAGGTTTAAAGTTTGCCTGCTTTATCTTTGACATCTCCTTAGTAGATATTCTTCAGTTTGTCCCAGATTTCTTTTGAGGATTCACAATGCACAACCTTGGTGTATACTGGTTCAGTCAACCTATTTAGGATAGCATTTTTGGCTCCAGAATCATTTTCTTCAATTTTTTGTCCATCCTTATCCGTCGGAGGAGTGGTTGGTGCTTTGTATCCATCTACCAGTACTCGCCAAACATCAAACCCCTATGCCTATACATATGTTTTCATTCTTTTAATCCATAATGCATAGTTTTCTCCATCAAACTGTGACACCCCAATTCTAGAGTAATCCATGATCTCCTTCCAGTGGTTAGATTTCTTTTTGAAGGACCTGCTCTGATACCAATTGTTGGATAATTGGGGGGGGGTGAATCAATAATGAGCAATTATTCCACTTTTAACCACAATTTATATTCCTTTAAATTATTCAAACTTTTTCATAATTTCATCATCAATATATTATTGTATCATAAACATTAAAATCCATCAATGCATAATAAACAATAATAAACACATCCACACAATACACATTACACAGTATACCAATATTTACGTGGAAACCCAATGCGGGAGAAAACCACAAAATGATTTTCTTATATGTCAAGAATTACATTCAAAGAAGCACCAACTTCCAATTCGCCAGCTCCAAATGGAAGGAGGCTCCAACCATCTAGTTTCTTAGGCTCCAACATGAAGGAAGCTCCAACTTCCTAATTCTCTAGCTCCAACCAGAAGGAGGCTATAACCCCCTAGGTTCTCCAGCTACAACCACCTAGTTCTCAGGCTCCAACCTAAAGGAAGCTCCAACTCCCTGATTCTCCAGCACCAACCGAAAGGAGGCTACAACCCCCTTTCCTTGCCCCATCCAAACACCCTAAAATATAAATGCCAAATGTAAACAACTTGTCACTGTCATTGAATTAAACAGTGCCACTTTCACTCTGTCACTGTCAACCTATACCAACACTCTATCACAACCTGTACCAACCTTATTCAAATATTTCCTACAGATCCGTGACATGTATATGATGCAACACGTAGATTTCCATGACTCTCTTTAATAAAACTCATATATGTTCGCGCCTCTCTTCTCTGCAACTCATAGACTACTACATAACCTTCCCAATTTCATTGCTACTTTCTCTGTTTCTGTCAAACTGACACTGCAAAACCTAACATGTCAACCTGTACCAAAAACCTATAACAACCTATACCAAACAACTTGTACCAACAATCTATAACAATAATCTCATCAATCAAACTATATTCAATCACCATAACCAATCACCAAAACAACTCTCAACCATATGCACAATATCACCAGGATGTGCATCAAACAAAATTGCTCATAAAAACTCACAACCATCACCCGCAAATGCCTCTACAGAGCATGTACCAATCACAACCAAGTACCAACCTATATCACAACAAGTGCATCAACCATGCATAAGGACATACTCCAAGCTAACCAACAAAGGGCCTCTAGTAATACAACATACCATCCATAAACCAAATACCATAAACCCTTACATCAAGCCATGTACCAAAACTTCACTATTATGTAGCCTTAAATATGTACCATTCATAAGCCAATCATATACCAAGACCACCAACAAATGCCTCTCATAATGCTCCACAATATATGACAATAAAACCAAGCTAAATGCACCAGTAATGTGCCTCAACAGATATGCCTCAAATCATACTCTACAACAGATACCATACATCCAAGAGGGTATAAACCAAACCTCACAAAGGAATGTCCTGATCATGCTCCACAACAACACTAAGATAAAACCTGATAAGCACATAGAAATACCTTTACACTCTGTAATTGGTTTGATGCTTCAGATCTTAGACCAATAGAGCAACAAACCAACCTTAGCCTCAACAACTTGGGATGAATATCTCTTTAAACCCTTTTATGATCTTTTCACAGATCCGTGCTTTCCCTTTCTACAGCTCGCGGGTATCCGCGCTTTCCTCCACTATGGCCCATAGATGTCCGTGCTTCTCTGTGCCTACTACTCGCAGATAATGTCTAAAATCCTGGTTCATTCACTTCTTCTGCAACTATGAAACTTTCGTTCCTTTAGACCTTTGTTGCCTCAAACCTACACCTTCTCATATTTGTCAATGTATACCTGCAAATAACATTTCACAAAATGGATATTCAATAATATTCAATAGTTAGGTAGGTGCTAATAGGAGTCCTTTCTCTCTTATTTATACTTTTCCAAGTGCCTTCCTCTTGAAGTTTCCTTGTAACTGTTTTACCCTTTTCTCCATCTTCTAGGCCTAACCCACTTTCTTGTTGCAACTAACTTTCCTTAATTAGTCAACACATAACTCCTTTACCCTGCTTGTCGCAACCACTTCATTATTTAATTCATTTCCTTTACAACCACTTTGACTAGGGAATCTTCTTTATGACTTTCTAGAGGCTTTTGACTTCTTGTTGACCTTCTAGGGGCTTCTAGATTACTCTAAAGGGTTCTCCAACTTCTCAAAGCCATATCTCCCTAACCGTGAGGAACTATGTGATGTACCACATATCACCGGAAACAACATGACATGTACTATCCATCCATGATAGTATTACCTCCATATTTACCGATCTTCATTCCTTTATACCTCAAACAAACTCGAGTCCCTTACCCATACCTTTGTGCTACCAGAATGTCCTACCAGACATACTCAAGGGCTGAATCAATATCTAAGGGTTGACATCAATCTTCAATATCTACTCCAAGGGTTGATATCAATGAGAAACAACTATCCAAACCAACTATCCAACAACCTAAACCAACTGTCTAACAATCTCCCCCTTTGGCATTGATGGCAACACCAAAATTGATGGAAACACTTAGACATGAAAATAGTCACGCTCATACTTCACTTATGATCATTGATCCTCATCAATTTTTCTTTCTCTCCCCCTTTGACATCAATGGCAAATGGTATCTCCCTTTGGGGATGCTCCCCCTGGCTGAACTCTCCTTGGGGATGCTCCCCCTGTCTAAATTCATTTTATCTTTCTTTGTGTTTCTAAGCCTCTGATTACTCTCTCTCCATGCATTTGATCAACCCCCNCCCTTTGACAAAGGGTATCACTTTGATGAAATGTTGATGGCATGATTTCCAATGCTCCCTCTATGATCATCTCTATCATATCTCCTCTTGGAATCATACCTCTGTTCTTATCTTTCTCTCTGGCCACTTCTTTGAATGATCTTTCTAGATCTCTCTCTCTCTCTCTCTGATGATTTGACTACACGTTTATCAATGCATATATTCCTGTACCTTCTTCCTTTTGTAGTTATTGTCCATTGGTTCTTCCTTGTGTAATCAACTGACATATAAAAAAATCATTCAAGAATAAGCATTCAAATATTCCTGTATCATTATCATCCATTATGATAATATTCATTTATCTCTAAACCACTTTTTGAGCCACTCTCTGAACAAATATGTGAACCCAATCTTTGAGTCCATGCTCTCATCCACTGTCATATATTTGTCCAAACCTGTTAATCCATCTACGTTGATAACGCTAACCCATCTGTCCCTGTACTATTCTGAAGTTTTCTTGGCTTCAAATGATCATCAAATGTGTCTACTGTTCTTCTCTATATGCATACCAAACTCTGCATGCCTAGAACAACCCATGCTAACAATATTGATGCCTGAATACACCCATAAATATCCGCATGTGTAACTCGCCAACTGATCAATTTGTCATACTGTACTTTTGCTAACCGACTACTTTGAATTTCTCTACTCAAACTCTATAAGCTGCTCAAAAGATGGTTCTCTGATTTGTCTCAGCTACTGCATAGACTCGCCATGTATAATAATCATATTACCTGGGAGTCTCCTAGCCGAATGGATCAGAACAATATCTGCTCTGATGCAGTGTAATATTCCTCTTCGTCTGTTGTTACATCTTCCTTTTCATCCTCTTTCTAAATTTTGTCACCATCCTGATTTTTGACATCTTCTTCATCCTCTTCTTGAATTCTGACACTTTCCTCTTTGCCTGTAAATTCATCATGATCTTGTGCTACTGCAAATCTTGAAAGTAAGATTCCTTGGACCTGTTCTTTAGTTACTTGTTCCTATTGCTTTCCACTTCTTCTCCAATCCGTCTTGTGTCTGTTATCAATATTTTATTTCATGGGAGGCTTTATCATGTTTCTACAATTTCGAGCTATGTGTCCATAGTTGTGGCATTTATAACATTCAATCTTTTGTGGGGCCACATAAGCATTCCTTGATTTCTTATTTCTTTCATAATACCTGCAATTTGCAACCTTATGTCCAAAGTTGGTACAATGAAAACAATGACCATAAAATAAATTTTCATACCTGAGAGATATTCTTTATGGTGTAGTCCTTCTGGGTTCCTGTATTGGCTAATAATAATTGAACTTTCTTTGCTTCCTGAGTATATAAGGTCTTTCTGATTCTTGTTGACCATGATTCCTTCCTTTGAGAAATTCTGCATAACTCTTTTGTTCTGTTTCTTTCGTCATGGAGCTTGAACCTTTCTCAGTTTGCATCTAGTTGTATCCTAGTCTGGGCCTATCATAGTATCGCATTTGATTGTTGATGATCTTATCCAATGTCTTGGTACTATCCTTTTGCACGTCCTTCTTTTGAAGATATTTTCTTAGAGTGACTGCTTCTACTTCCAACCTTTCAATCATTTTCCCCTTCTCTGCTAGCTAACTTCTGAGTATTTCTTCAATCCTTCTGTCCTCTTCTACCTGGACTTTCAACTTCATAATTATCTGTTTGACTTCTTCTAAGTTGATATTCTGGGTTCCTTTTACTTTTACTTCTTTCTTGAGTGACTTGTTTTTCTTTCTTTCTTTCCTTAGTTCTTCTAAGGCACTAATTAATTTCTTCTATGAGATCGACTTCACCTTCTTCTTCGGAACCATCGAAGTTTCTTGTTTGATTTTCCTTATCCATAAATAGCACATTTTCCAAATCACTGTCGGTTTCATCATCTTCATCAGATTAGGAATTTTCTTCTCTTGAGTAGATATTTTTCTCGAAGACCTTCCTTTTGTCTTTCTATTTTCCCTTTTGATTTTTCTTTTCTTTCTTGGGATCTTCCTCTTCATCACTATCTGAATTCTTGGCATAAGTACACTTATTTGCAAAATGACCAATTTTACAACAATTAAAACATTTCAATGGAAGCTTACCTTTGTATATACATGTTCCTTTTTACAACTTTCTTACTAAGTTTTCCATTTCTTGATCTTCCTTTGAATCATCACTGCAACTACATTCTAACTTTGGATTTTTCTTTCTCTTTTTCTTCGTCTTCTTGGATGCTTTGAATGTGGCTTCCTTTGTAACTAGGTTTTCCTATTCTGTTCTCATTTCATAAGTGTTGAATATCCCATGTATCTCATCCACACTCAAGGTGTACATATCTGCTCTTTCTTCCAGGGATAAAATCTTCGAGTCATATCTCATAGGTAGAGACCTCAACAATTTTTGAACAATGACTGGTTCCTTCATCTCTTCTCCCAAACCTTTGATGACATTGACTGTTTCATCAACTAGTAGAAGGTAGGAGGCAATGTTTTCATCTTCCTTCATCTTAAATTGTTCGAACTTGGTTCTAAAGGTTTGAATTTTGGCTCCTTTAACTTTGACATCTCCTTCGTAGATATTCTTTAGTTTGTCCAAGATTTCCTTTGTGGATTCACAGTGCACAACCTTGGTGTATACTGATTCAGTCAACCCATTCAAGATAGCATTTATGGCTCTAGAATCATTTTCTTCAAATTTCTTTCCATCCTTATCTGTCAAAGGAGTGGTTGGTACTATGTATCCATCTACTAATTCTCACCAAACATCGAATCCCTGTGCATGTACATATGTTTTCATTCTTTTATTCTAGAATGCATAATTTTCAGCATTAAACTTGTTGGCCCTTGACCAGGTTTTGAGGAAACACTGGTCATGTTTGACCATTTTTGGGACTTTGACAGGCTGGTCGAAGACGGAGTACCCAGGCGAAGCAGAGATCGCAGGATCTCACCCTTTTTGCGGGATTTTTGGGTCTTAGGGTTTATGTAACGGGTATGGGATGTCGGCCCATGGGTTTACCCATGTTTAGGCCTCTTTTGTAATGTATAAATAAGTAGCTGAGCGATGTAAGAGCAGTTCAATCTGTGTGATTGTAGTTCTGATCATCTTTGTGCAAGAACCCGTGAGGGTTGCTAAGTGTGAATAGTTGTGAATGCTTTGTGCATACTGTATGTGAGACTTTCAGAGCTAAGTGGAAGTGGTTGTAGTTGGCTTTGTGCCTTGACCTAATCCGGGAAAGGAGGATCTGGCGAGGTGTGCGAAGATATCCTATCCTTTGCGGAGTCGGATTTGTGGGTTGGTGCATGTAAGAAGATTGGAATAAGCTAATAAAGAAGAAGAAGAGTTGGTGGACGTAGCCCCACACTGGGGTGAACCACATATATCCTGTGTTATTGTGATTTGTGCTATGTGTCCATAATGGTTATGTTTATATTTGCTTAGTGCATTGTTCTTGATGTATGATAGATAGATCTATGAATGCTTAGTGCTTTATGATGTGAATGAATGTTAGATCTGAACTGATGCTAAGTTCTTAGAGGTGTTGATCTGTTTATTACAATGCTGTTTTGTATTTAGGGTTAATCTGCGAAGTGAATAAGAATCATAACTGAATGCATACTATTGGCTAAGTGCTCTGTTGAAGTGTGTAATCACAGATCTGTGTCCCATCTAGGTTGTAGACACATGAGTCCTTCAAGCCCCCCTTCCTCTACCTCGGGTGAGACTTCATCTACTTCGCAGGTGTTGCCGAAAGGGTCAGTAGTTAGGGTTTTGTTGGTGCACTGTTGAAGTGTTGAACCCTAGGTCTACCCCTGTGCCAACAAAACTATTTTACCCCAATTCTAGCATAATCCATGATCTCCTTCCAGTGGTTAGACTACTTCTTGAAGAACCTGCTCTAATACCAATTGTTGGATTACTAAGAAGGGCATGGGTGAATCATTAATGAGCAATAACTCCACTTTTAACCACATTTTATATTCCTTTAACTTATCCAACCTTGTTCATAAGTTCATCATCAATATATTATTGTATCATAAACATTAACATCCATCACTTCATAATAAACATTAATAAACACATCCACACAATACACAGTACACCAATATTCACGTGGAAACCCAATGTGGGAGAAAACCACATAATTCTTTTCTCATATGTTAAGAATTACATTAAAAGAATCACCAACTTGCAATTCTCCAGCTCCAACCAGAAGGAGGCTCCAACCCCCTAGTTTCTCATACTCCAACTTGAAGGAAGCTCCAACTCCCTAATTCTATGGCTCCAACTAGAAGGATGCTACAACCCCATGGGTTCTCAGAATACAACCGCCTAGTTCTCAGGACCCGACCCGAAGGAAGCTCCAACTCCCTGGTTCTCCGGCACCAACTGGAAGGAGGATACAACCCCCTTTCCTTGTCCCGTCCAACCTCCCTGAAATATAAATTCCAAATGTAGAAAACCTGTCACTGTCACTAAATCAATCAATGCCACTGTCACTCTGTCACTATCAACCTGTACCAACACTCTGTCACAACTTGTACCAACCTTATTCAAATATTTCCTACAGATCTACGACCTGTCTATGCTGCAACATGAGGATTTCCATGACTCTCTTTAATGCAACTTGCAGATGTTCACACCTCTCTTCTTTTCAACTCGTAGACTACTGCAAAACCTTTCCAGTTTCACTGTTACTGTCTCCGTTTCTGTCAAACTGTCATTGTAAAACTCAACCTGTACCAGAAATATGTAACAACCTATACCAACAATATGTAACAATAATCTCATCAATCAAACTAGATCCAATCACTAGAACTAATCACCAAAACAACTCTCAACCATATGCACAATATCACCAGGATGTGCATCAAACAAAACTACTCATAAAAACTCACAACCATCACCCACACATTCCATTATAGAGCATGTACCAATCACAACCAAGTACCAACCTATATCACAATAAGTGCATCAACCATGCACAAGGAAATATTCCAAGCTAACCAACAAAGGGCCTCAAGCAATACAACATACCATCCATAAACCAAATACCATAAACCCTTACATCAATCCATGTACCAAAAATTCACTGTCATGTATCCTTAAATATGTACCATTCATAATCCAATCATATACCAAGATTAATAACAAATGCCTCTCACAATGCTCCACAAGATATGCAAATAAAACCAAGCTAAATGCACCAACAATGTGCCACAACATATATTCCTCAAATCATACTCTACAAAAGATACCATACATCCAAGATGGCATAAACCAAGCCTCACAAAGTCATGCCCTAATCATGCTCAACAACATCACTAAGATATAACCTCATAAGCACATAGAAATTGTTGCATTATGTTATCATTGATGTCAAAGGATTGATGTCAAAGAGTTGATGTCAAGCATAATTATTCTATCATTGATGTATTGATTGATGGCCTATGTTGTCAAAGATATAATTGATGTCAAAGGATAGATGTAATAGATGGAAAGTGGTGCCATAGTGATGTATGGTCAAGGATTGATGTATAGACAGGATGATGTAAAGGTTGGTCATTGTTGTCTTGTAATGGTTGATAGGAAGTACCAAATGGATGAACTCCAAAGTGGTCCCCTTATGGTGAAAGCCCTCATGGGAATATGCTTTGTGAATTCCAAATGGTTAAGTGGTTGTGTCATCCTAGATGTGTGGTTAAGGAACCCAAAGATTGATTATGGAATATTTTAATGAAGATCAATGAATTTTTAAGTGAGACTATTCTATATGGATAGTGCTCATCATACCATTTTCAGTGATATGTGGAATGTCACCTAACTCCTCACGGTTAGAGAGTTATGGACATGTGAAGTTGGAGAACCCTCATATGTTGTCTAGAAGCCCCTAGAAGGTCAAAGAAGTCAAATTATTGTAGAAGCTCCTAGAAGAAAGTTGACTAGTCAAAGTGGTTAGTCATGGGTTAAGTGGTTGCAACAAGAGAACAATTAAAAATAATTTAGTTGCAACTAAAAGTGGAAAATTTACTATTTTTAGCAAAGTGGGTTAGAAGTGGACAATGTGGTTAGAAGTGGGTTATCCCCAAAAGAAGGAAGTTGTTTGAAGTTGGTTAGATTATAAACCCTAGAGGAAGCTACTTGGAGAAGTATAAATAAGACATAAAGGATATCTTATTAGAGTGAATCTCTTAGCATATTGAAGATCTATTCTTGGAGAAAGATTCATTGCAGGTACTCATGGACACATCAAAATTTCTGTAAGTATGAGGTATTGACAACAAAAGTTTCGGAGTTTCAGAAATACTGAAAAACCCTAGTTTTTGAGATGTACATATGCTATCAGTGTAATAGGGTGCGTACGTATGTGGTCTATCCATATAATAGCGTGCATACATATGTGGGATGGTAGTGTAATAGGGAATGTACATGAAGGAAAATCCATAGAAACTTGAGCAAGTGCCGGTGCCAGGTTCCTGAAGTCTGAAGCAAGTTCCCAGAACAATGGTCTACTGATTTAGATCTACTACAAAATATATGGTATGGTTATATGTTGTCTTCATGCTTAGATTTTCTCATGGTATGGTGAATTCTTGAGGCATTCTTTGTATGGTTGTATTTATGTCTAAATATGGTAGTTGGTTGGTTGAGTAGTTCATATCTGTTCTGATTAAGAAATATCTATAATCTGTGATGGTGTATGGTTGAGGAGCATGCATAGGTTGTTGGATGGCATATATATGTTTGTGATTGGTTATGATACATATTGGGTAGTGAAAGGCAGAGTGCAGTGATAGATCAAAAGTGGATGTGATAGAGGAAGAAAGTGTCTAAAGGGTGGAAGTTGTGAAGTTTTAGAAACCCTAGTTTCTGAAGGTATACACAGGCTGACAATGGACTAGGGTGCGTACATACTCATACTACAGTATAGGAAGGTCACATACATACACGAGTTGTAGTATAAACAGGTCGCGTACCTGTTGACAGATTGTTATGTGTTGAGGATTGATTCCTCTTCTTAGTTGATGTTGAGTGTTAGTGTTAGAAGTCAACTCAAGACTGCTATTAAGTCAAGCCTAACACATCTTGTTTCAAAATGTTCAATAGGGGTTTTAATATGGATAAATCCTTGCTTGATTTGAAAGGGAATAATGATATGATATGTTAATATCACTTACCTAGGTTCAACAAGTCAAGTAAACAAAACTAATGGATAGAGATTTAAAATTTGAGTGATGTGATTGGGAGAAAGGAAGACACAAAAACTGATAAATACACCAATAACAAAATTTATCTTTAATGTCTTTATGCAGTAGAGGAATAAACCTTTATCTAGAATTCATTCTAAATAAGATTTAAGGAGAAAAACACCAATGTGGAAAATATTACTAAAAACCTATTAAAGAAACCTTCTCAGCACAAAAATCATTTGTCATAAGCTCGTATAAAATCAACAAAGTGTTTCAGAAGAAAACATGAAGATGATAAACATAGAAGGATTACAGACTAACCATCAATTTCATTAGTAGTTGAAGTATTTACATAGGCAAGATAGATCAAAACAATCTTTAGATATGCAATATCAAGCAAAAAACATGGATTCAACCTCTTCTCCCTTTAAGTCATCAAATATATAGAGTTTTTAAATTAGTTCCATACATTTAAGATCAATATGATATCTAGGGATATCTGAAAACTAACTCCTTCAGGCCCCGAGGGCAAATTTTCCTTATATCTATTACTACATATAAATGGAAACAATTACAACTAAGATCCTTTAATCTAGGCAACACTTTTCATAGATATAGGTCTTTTTGTTGACTTGAATACAATTGGCTGATACGCTGCATCTTTCACGAGATCTGCCTGAGCCTCTATCATCCATTTGATCCTTTGTGATCCACCTATTTTCAACACTTGACAATAATAGCTAACTTACATGTATTGTCATCCAGCAAGAGAGGCTATAAATCAACTTTAAAAAATGACATAATATTCTCTCTTTAGGTTCCACAAAATATAACCCTTATCATCTGCTATTTCCATCACAAAATTGCAATTCTAGGCATTCTTCTGCAAAATCGACTACTACAGCTGTTCCTGTAGCGCCACTGTTTTTCCTGTGAAGAGTGTTGTGGGAACTTCCTGTAGCGCTCTTTTAAAACCGATCTTAATATCATTCATGCTTTTCTTTCCCATATTACATCCAATCATTACTCAAGGAAGAGAAACCTCAAGCTCATGAGATCAAAACGACTTTAATCAAGCTTTCACCATCATAAGTCAAAAATGGGTTTTTGTATAAACACTCAAGACCTCAAATTAAGACTTCTCCCTGGAAAACAGATTTAGATGCCTTATATATCAGATTCAAATTATTACCTCTGTCTTGCTTTATGTTAGAACACATTTTCATCCTCCTTGGCCTATCATCTTCAGATCTGGTCAAAGGATTTGGGACCTTCCTGCTCTGTTTACTCGATTTTCTAGAAAACAATTTATCTTTCCCTGTAGGAGCCTTTCTATTTGCTGTTAGATCCTCCTTCGATTTCTTCTTCTTAGATTTTATTTTATAAACCTTCTTGCTCGTTGATGGCTTTGCATTAGGGTTTGTAGGCTCTTCATCAATTATAATTACCTTATCTTTAATGGTAGGGTTGTACATGGCTTTGGATTTTAATCTGAATTTGTTGCGTGGCCTAGTACTCCTTTTTCTTACGAGAATTTTATATCTATCCACATCATCATCAAAAGAACTAAAACTAGGAGGAACTATCTTTGGAACGAGTTCTTCAACTTATATAGGGTTTGCAGGTGTCTCTACTATTTCAGGTTGTTGAACTTCATTCGAGATCACAGGTTCTGCTAACCTCGTACTCTTTCTGATATAAATTTTCTGTGCATGAGGGAAAGGATGCCTACCTCCACACAACACATGAGAAGATCCTTCACCTGGTTGCAAACTGGTTGGGGTGTCCTCAACTCATTCATATGAATTCTTCAGACTAATCTTCCTTTTATTCTTCCTTGAAGCAGCAGGTGGACTTATGCTTGAAGATGCTCCCAACGTTGGTTCAACAACTTTATCAGTCGATTTCAGGGTAGGAGAGTGAACTTCTATTTTAAACCTTGAACGAATCAAGAATTGATCCCATGTCTTTGTTGATTATTTGGGTTGGTTGTCATTGATGTCAACCCTTGAAGAAAATCCGGTAGCACAATGATTTGGGTAATAGACCCAAGTTTGTTTGATGGATAATGGTGTGAGTTTTGATATATTTACAGGTAAGAATATTCCATATGGATAATACATGTTACACCATTTCTGGTGGTCTGTGGAACGTCACATAACTCCTCACGGTTTGAGAATTATGGCCATGTGAAGTTGGATAAAGGTTTGGGTAATGGACCCAAGTTTGCTTGATGGATAATGGTATGAGTTTTGATATATTTGAAGGTAAGAATATTCTATATGGATATTACATGTCATTCCATTTCCAGTGGTATGTGGAACGTCACATAACTCCTCATGATTAGAGAGTTATGGCCATGTGAAGTTGGAGAACCCTCATGAGTCATCTAGAAGCCCCAAAAGGTCAAAATAGTCAAAGTGGTTTAAGATATTTTAGAAGGTAAATAATAAAGTGAAGTGATGAGTGTACTATAAGTCAAAGTGAATACAAAAGAAATTATTTAAATAATAAATTTAATGGAGAAATTACTAAGTTGACAAGTGGTTAGAAGTGGGTTAACCCTAAAATAAGGAAAGTGGGTTAAGATGGTTAAAAAGTAACCCCTTGAGGAAGCTATTAGCACCGTCATATTTTCAGTTTGAGTTGGTCTTAGTCAAGTCATGGTCTGTGTGTAAAAGTGTGTGAGGTCAGGTACCGAACAATGAATGGGTCGAAGTCAACAAGTGGTCGATTTGGCCCTTGGAGTTGGGAAGGGACATCAGAACTAAACATGCATAAATGATAAAGGTATTTTCCCAAAGGGTCAGGTCTTGTCAGAAGATGAGGTGTCACGTGCCAAGGCCGAAGCAAGTTGTTATAGTCAGGGTCACGTTGACGGATATAACTACCATCATCAGCTCATTATGAAGTTAGAAAGAATAACAAATGATGACACTCATATCACGTATACTCTGCAACTCTTATCATCTGTACTTCACACACTCCGAATTGTACTCATCGTGCGAATGTGATGCGCAAATATTCGGCTTGCTATCAAACTTCTCATCACCATGGATTCAATGTCCACTGTCATGATTCCATCCCTCACCTGTCCAGTTATAAATTCCAGTCGCTGTACATGTTTTCTATTTTCCAACCGAGTTTATGCATCGTCTGTAATGTTTTCCGCAAGCCCTAGGTTTCTTGCTACGGGAAAGCCGATTTCCATCAGCCGTGTCAAAAAATGGGTTGGGAAAGACTACCGCATTGCACTCCTTGAAGTCCATCTTAAATATACCGTGCGCACAGAACAAACACGCATTGCACAATGGCGACATCCCAGAACATAAAGAAAGGGGGACAAAATGGAAAAACTGTGGGATCCGAACCTCAAAGCTCGACATTGGTAAATGAAGATCTGGATGTTAGAGCATCTTTCGAATAGGTCAGGTGCATGCTCTTTTGCAGGAAAATCCAAGGATATAATGTAAAGTTGGCAGAACAGTTCGCGCTTAGATTCAATGGGTTCCGCGCGGTGATTGCAGGAATCACATTCCAAGTAACGGAGGAAACTCTGTCAGCCATGATAGAGATCCCTCCGCGCGGTGAAAGATGGTCTAAAGGCATGCCTCTGGATGCACTATGCTACGAGGAATTCATCAAGCTAAACTGTTTAAACAAGAAATTTGAAACGAGCGTTCCAAGTCGATATCTACATGAGCCTTTTCAGGGACTCCTGATGGTAATTAGAAAGTATTTCACCTATGAAAGAAGGTATGACATAATACACCGACATCACATTAGGTTGTTGATGCATTTCACAGGAAGGATACCATTGAACCTGCCCTTCTTCTTGCACCAAAGCCTCCGAGGAATAGGAGGCAACATCCAAGCTAAAGCAAATCAGCCGAAGAAGAACTTATCTCATATATCGCTAATCAAATTGATGATAGTTGAAAAATTGAGGCAATTGGGTAGAAGTTGGAATTCATTTCTACTTACGACTGACATTCCCAGGGACCCCAAAGGAGATCCCCCTCCACCCACGGGAAAAGAAACATCACACAGTGCAGAGGCAGAAATAGGAGGGGCTGTAGAGAAAGAAAAGACATTGGAAGCCTTTTCCCCCCAACAACTGATACCCCGCAAAAGGGGCAGACCAAGGAAGAGCAGAGAGACTGGGAAGGCCCAAGCCTCAAGTGAGCCACATGCAAGCCTCGAGCGAGCCGCATGAAAAATCTATCGCTAAGGAATTACTCATGCGTGCTATTTAGCTGGAACCTGTCAAAAGTAAAAAGCAATAAATATACTCCAGATGGAGAAGGCCAGACACCGAAGACATGAATATTAGTGAGCCGTCGCAGTAGCTAAAGCAGGCACAACTCGCTATCACTGAGCTGTACCAGGAGAACATGGAGTTGAGGAAGCAGTTAGCAGAAAGGACCGTCGAGACATCAACGTCACAGAGTTGAGAAGGGAATGCAACTTGTCTCAAGAGGCAGCTCAGAGAAGCACAAGACACAATCATTCAACTGCGCGAGGCACAAAGAATGTTAGAGGAGAGAATTGCGGAGCACTTCAGGGAATGTGAACCGACCATTGAAAACGTCCACGCAGCTCTAGACAATGCACAAATGAAGCTGAAAGGGGACGAGGAGTAAATAATCTGGAAAGGTGCAACTGGTCTCTAAGGAAAATTCTTTGAATATCAAGACTGCAGATGAGGCCATAAAATTAATTGATCGACCCCCTTGCTGACGACCGAACTCTCATGGTAAAAGCATTAGTTATTCTATAATTAGGAACAATCGAGTTTCTATTCTTAGTAAAGTGCCATCCAAGGGATCACCTAGAAGGGAATAATCTGGGCCTAATTTCTCGGGATGGTAGTTGGGGGATAGGGCATTGCAAGCGACACATCTTTTTCTATACATTGCATCTTTTCAATGTAAGCCGGGTTGGTTGGCAAAGGAATGTAGACAATTACTGTTGAATTTAATTTTCGAATCCAATTGAAGTTTAATGCAAAGGTCTTGGAATTTTGATGAAAAGATTATAATGGTAGTGTTCTGATGTATTGTATCCTCTCTTATGTATGTGCTTCCTGTGTCATTTATATTCATGTCTGTATATTGTCTAAATCAGAACGTTTTTTATAAGTCTATAATTCACTGTGCAATGCTCTAGATTTCTCCATTTAGATGTCCGTGTTTTCTTCTAACTGTATTTAGAATTCATCTCCAACGGTGCTCTGACTTGCTTTATGTGTTCTTCTCCCACCACACACAATGAATTTGAACTAAAAGACCGTTTCCTACTTAGCCTTTATCCTCTCAAATTTTAGTTACTAAGTCATTTGCTTCTCTTGTTTTCTGGAATTCAACTCCATGGCCCAAGGTCTTGCACCCTCTTGCCAATAGAACAAAAAATATTGTACAAACGTGTTAAACCTAGTTGACATTTCAAAGCCATAACCTGCATAGAGACAAAGTCTCAGAGAGAGCCCTCTCTGGGTCAGAAAGGCTAGTTTCCGGCCTTAAAGTTGGTTTGTAGGTTACCTCTGTCATTCGTTTTCTTAGCCGAACGATTTCACATAGTGTTAACAAAAGCTACATGAAAGTATAAATAAGAGGCGAGACTCTCTCATTTTAATCACACTTGAGCATATTGAATATCTAAAAGTGACTGAGGTAACCAAAGGATATCTAAGCCGAATTTCAGAGGGAAGGTGAAGTAAAGAAGGCCAAAATTCAAGAGAGGATAAATTCTTTTGATGATGCTTTCTAAGGTATGTTATTTACAGGTCTTCTCACCATTTTCGCAATAACTTGTTTTCTAGAATGATTCAGACTGTGAAATTGGGAGGCCATTGAGGAAACATATCTAATTAGCTATGATACAAATTTCAACTTGTGGGTCGTTGTATTTTTGGAGTTACACACCATGGAAAATAGGGTTTGTGGCTAGTCCTGAAACTAGTCTAAAACAAGTGTTTCGGGTAAAAACGTCATAACGTCTTCATAACAGATCGAAATTCAACAAGACCAAATGTTTTGGTTAGAGTACAGTCTGTAGTATCCTGTGTACAATTTTTCAGATCCATACAACAAATATTTCATGCAGGGCATGCTCTACAATTTCTCTCTCTAGAATAAGCCAGAATTCAACAAGGTGTGCCATTTTTTCTATAACTCTTTTTCTGAGAGGTTCCAAGTAGTGAAATTTGGAGGAATTGCATAAAAGACACTGAAGAAAATTGTGTACCATTCTTAGATCTTTATTCATTACAGATACATAGTTATGATTATTGCAAGTTAGGGTTTTTTACTAATCCAAAATTAGTCATGTGAGACTAAAGTAAAGTTTGATGAAAATGCTAGTCTCTTGTTGTTAAAGTTAAGGAAGATTTGCAAATATGTGACCATATACACCAAGTCTATTACAGAGTTACAAATCAGATTTGGATGATGAAATTGATGAGGGATTTTGGTTGAGGTACATGTTGGGTACATGGTTGAGACAAGTAGTTGATGAGTTGGCACATGCATGAGGTGTATAGTTGATGATGTTGGTACATCTTGATGAGTCATAGTTTATGTGTATTTGATGCATGATTGGTACATATTTGGTGCATGGCTGATGCACTAGTTGATGATACAGGTTGAGGTACAGGTTGGTGCATGGTTGATGCACTTGTTTATGGTACATGTTGTTACAGGTTGTTTGGACAGGTTATTGTGACATGCTATTTGTATAGGTTTGGTGCATGGTTGATGCATTTGTTTTTGGTACATGTTGAGGTACACGTTGATGTATGGTACATGTTGGAACAGGTTATTGGTACATGTTGTTATAGGTTGATTACAGGTTGATTGGTACAACTTTACAACAATATATCTCACAGTGAGAGTGTGATAGTGGTTCCATCATTCTACTTCTACGTCAGGGCGGTTGGACGAGGTAAGGACAAGTGGTTGTAGCCACCTTCTGGTTGTAGCCGGAGAACATAGGGGGTTGTAGCCTCCTTTTGGTTGTAGCAAGAGAATTGGGGAGTTGGATCTTCCCTCAAGTTGCATCCTGAGAAACTAGGGGGTTGGAGCCTCCTTCCAGTTGCAGCTGGAAAACAAAGGAAGTTGGTGCTTCCAATGAATGTAATTCTTAAAGAAATATAAGAAAAAACATTCTGTGGTTTTCACCCGCTTTGGGATTCCACGTAAAACATTGGTGTATTGTGTATGTGTATGATTTCTCATTTGTTAATTGTTTATTTACTCAACAACTATTGAATGATAATACTACATTGATATAACACTTGCATTTTATGGTGAAAAGGGATTAAATTGCTCTATTACTGATTCAACCCCCCTCTCAGTAATCTAACAATTAGTATCAGAGTCGGTTCCTTCAGGAAACAATTTAACCACTGGAAGGAGAACATGGATTATTTTGAGAATGGAGTACCAATGTTTAATGGTCAGAATGGTTTTAAGTATTAGATGTGGAGCAGAAGGAAAAAAATATTTTTACAGGCAGAGGGACATTATATTTGGCTATCAGTTGTTACAGGATATGATAGTTCAAAAAGGGCAAAGACTCAGATTAATTTCTACTCCAAAATGAATGCTTTTGAATGCTTATCTTATATGTATTAGATCCACACGAGGAAGCACCATAAAGAGGACAGTTCAAGTTGGGAGATCAGTTTCAGGAAAAGTTCAGTAAGGGAGAGTATCCCCACAGACAGTTTAGTTAGGGGGAGAAAACCTAGATGGAGAGATACCTTTGCCATTGATGACAAAGGGGGAGAGATTTATTAGATGCATGCTTAGATAAAGAGCACAAAGGCATGGTTCCAGGGGGAGCGATGGTCACATGGGGAGCATGGGTGATATGAATTCAGTATTACATCAGAGTGTTGCCATAAATTCCAAAGGGGGATATTGTTGATTATTTGGGTTGGTTTTCATTGATGTCAACCCTTGAAGAAAGTCGAGTAGCGAATTCCAGTAGCACAATGGTTTGGGTAATAGACCCAAGTTTGTTTGATGGATAATGGTGTGAGTTTTGATATATTTGTAGGTATGAATATTCCAGATGGATAGTACATGTCATGCCATTTTTGGTGGTATGTGGATCGTCACATAACTCCTCACAGTTAGAGAATTATGTTCATGTGAAGTTGGAGAAAGGTCTGGGTAATGGACCCAAGTTTTTTTGATGGATAATGGTATGCGTTTTGATATATTTGAAGGTAAGAATATTATACATGGATAGTACACGTCATGCCATTTCCATTGGTATGTGGAAGGTCACATAACTCCTCACGGTTAGAGATTTATGGCCATATGAAGTTAGAGAACCCTCATGAGTCATCTAGAAGCCCCAAAAGGTCAAAATAGTCAAAGTGGTTTAAGAGATTTTAGAAGGTAAATAATAAAGTGAAGTTATGAGTGTACTATAAGTCAAAGTGAATACAAAAGAAATTATTTAAATAATAAAGTTAATGGAGAAATTACTAAGTTTACAAGTGGTTAGAAGTGGGTTAACCCTAAAATAAGGAAAGTGGGTTAAGATGGTTAAAAGGTAACCCCTTAAGGAAGCTACATGAAAGTATAAATAAGAGGAAAGTCTCTCTCATTTTAATCACACTTGAGCATATTGAATATATACAAGTGATTGAGGTAACCAAAGGATATCTAAACCAGATTTCAGAGGGAAGGTGAAGTAAAGAAGGCCAAAATTCAAGAGAGAATAAATTCTTTTGAT
This sequence comes from Picea engelmannii, assembly GCA_009831015.1. Lineage (NCBI taxonomy): Eukaryota > Viridiplantae > Streptophyta > Pinopsida > Pinales > Pinaceae > Picea > Picea engelmannii. The sequence continues at coordinate 591,902 of ML777220.1, read as the reverse complement.
GATGCTTTCTAAGGTATGTTATTTACAGGTCATCTCACCATTTTTCGCAATAATTTTTTTTCTAGAATGATTAAGACCGTGAAATTGGGAGACCATTGAGGAAACATATCCAAGTAGTTGTGATACAAATTTCAGCTTGTGGGTCGTTGTATTTTTGGAGTTACACACTGTGGAAAATAAGGTTTGTGGCTAGTCCTGAAACTAGTCTAAAACATGTGTTTCGGGTAAAAACGTCATAACGTATTCATAACAGATAAAAATTTAGTAAGACCAAATTTATTGGTTATAGTACAGTCTTTAGTATTCTATGTACAATTTTCAGATCCATACAACAAATATTTCGTGCGGGGCATCCTCTACAATTTCTCTCTCTAGAATAAGCCATATTTCAACAAGGTATGCCATTTTTTCTATAACTCATTTTCTGAGAGGTTCCAAATAGTGAAATCTGGAGGAATTGCATAAAAGACACTGAAGAACATTGTATACCATTTTCAGATCTTTATTCATTACAGGTACATATTTATGATTGTTGCAATTTAGGGTTTTTGACTAATCCAAAATTAGTCACGTGAGACTAAAGTAAAGTTTGATGAAGCTACTAGTCTCTTGTTGTTAAAGTTAATGAATGTTTGTAGGTATGTGATCATATACACCAGGTCTACTACAGAGTTACAAATCATATTTAGATGATGAAATTGATGATGGCTTTTGGTTGAGGTACATGTTGGGTACATGGTTGAGACAAGTAGTTGATGAGTTGGCACATGCATGAGGTGTATAGTTGATGATGTTGGTACATATTGATGAGTCATAGTTTATGTGTATTTGATGCATGATTGGTACATATTTGGTGCATGGTTGATGCACTTGTTTATGGTACAAGTTGATTACAGGTTGTTTGGACAGGTTATTGTGACATGTTATTTGTACAGGTTTGGTGCATGGTTGATGCATTTGTTTATGGTACATGTTGAGTTACAGTTTGATGTATGGTACAAGTTGGCATAGGTTATTGGTACATGTTGTTATAGGTTGATTACAGGTTGATTGGTACATGTTTACAACATTATATCTCACAGTGAGAGTGTGATAGTGGTTCCATCATTCTACTTCTACATCAGGGCGGTTGGACGGGGCAAGGACAAGTGGTTGTAGCCACCTTACGGTTGTAGCCAGAGAACATAGGGGGTTGTAGCCTCCTTCTGGTTGCAACCAGAGAATTGGGGAGTTGGAGCTTCCCTCAGGTTGTAGCCTGAGAAACTAGGGGTTTGGAGCCTCCTTCTAGTTGCAGTTGGAAAACAACGGAAGTTGGTGCTTCCAATGAATGTAATTATTAAAGATATATAAGAAAAATCATTCCATGGTTTTCTCTCGCTTTGGGGTTCCACGTAAAACATTGGTGTACTGTGTATGTGTATGATTGCTTATTTGTTCATTGTTTATTTACTCTGCAACTATTGGATGATAATGCTATATTGATATAACACTTGCATTTTATGGTGAAAAGGGATTAAATTTCTCTATTACTGATTCACCCCCCCTCTCAGTAATCTAACAATTGGTATGAGAGCCGGTTCCTTCACGAAAAAATTTAACCACTGGAAGTAGATCATGGATTATTATGAGAATGGAGTACCAATGTTTAATGGTTAGAATGGTTTTAAGTATGAGATGTGGAGAAAAAGGACGATAGTATTTTTACAGGCATAGGGACATTATATTTGGCTATCAGTTGTTACATGATATGATAGTTCAAAAAGGGCAAAGAATATAACTAAGAAGGAATTGAAGAAGAATAACAAAATTGCAATGGATTTCAACTGGGAAGGATTACCTAATCCGGTAAGAGAAAATTTTGGTAAATGTTCATCAACCAAAGAACTTTGGGATAAGTTACATGACATATATTCTTCACCCATCGCAGATTCATAAAATTCCAAAGAATATGAAGATACATATCAAGAAGAATTGTGTTCACCATGTCAAACAGATTCAGAAGATGAAGAGTACATAATCATTAAAGGTATGTTGTTTTCCTTTAATTGTGAAAAATGCGGACATCTTGAAATAAAATTCCATGAAGGAAATGAGACAAAAAAACTAATTGAAAAGGAATACAATTATGAAGCAAAATTGGTTAGTGCTTTAGATGAACTAAGAGAAGAAAATAAGTCACTCAAGAAATAATTGATGAAACAAAAGGAAAGTGTTCAAATTTTTGAAGAAGCCCAAAAGGTCATCGAGAACTTAAGAACTTAGCTAGAAGAAGCCAGAAAGATCGAAGAAAATATTGAATATCAAAAGCAGTATTTGGAAGCCAACACAGAATCACAAAATGAAGAAGTAGAAACAAGAGAGAAGATATTGACAGATCATCTTAAGAAAATAACTAACGATCTAAACCAACTTGAGGCAAAGTTTGGTCAAGAAGAGAAAGGACTTGAAGAAGAAATAATCACATTAAAAATTCATCTTGAAGAAGTGAAAAGAATAGAAGAAGTCATGAAGTCTCAGATAATGAAGAAAGAAGAAGAGGTTGAGAAGCTTGAAGAAGAAGTTGTCACATTGAGAATTAAAATCGTCAAGCACAACAAGAATGTTGAAGAGACAAAAACATCCACATCAATTATATAGAATGAAGAGAAACACTCTAGGTTGCTAGAAAAGAAGATTGAAGAAAATAGAAAGAGTTGTGCAGAAGTACTCAAAGGAAGGTATCATGGTCAACCAAAATATAAGAATATTATTGAAGATACATCTTCAAGAAAACCATCCATGTTCAAGCCACAAAGAAGCTTCAATCATGATCATGATCAGTCAAGGCAAAAATTCAGAAGGACTACGCCACAAAGAACATCATTCACTCCCAGGTATGAAAATTTATTTTATGGTTATTGTTTTTATTGTACTAACTTTGGACATAAGGTTGCAGATTGTAGGGATTATAAAAAAAATGTTCAAGCAAGAAATGCTTATTTGGCCCCATGTGATCAGAATTTGGACCAGGGGTCAAAATTTAGCCCAAAAATGAAAGTGTTCGGAATCACCTCAAAACAAACAGATATGTAGCCCTCGTCGTTACGAACCCAACGCACTTCGAACGTGGTCAAACAAACATCGGATGAGTGAGATATCGTGATCTGTTCGATTGGTCAAACAGGGAAAAAAAATGCTGACTGTACAGTCCGTACAGGATGACATGGCAAAGGTACGACCGCTGACGTGGCAAGTAGTGACATGTCAATGATGAGTTGGAAGTTTGGGTGAATCATTGGTGGAAATGTGGCATATTTTGTCAAATGGTTTGGTGCCACGTGGCCTAGGTGTGGGCTGCCACGTGGCACCCCATTTTTTTGGTAATGGTTGTTTGTTTAAAAGTTTATGGAGTCCGTGGGGATCGAACCCTGGACCTCCAACACAGACCAAAGTCTTGGAAAGGGTCAATCAATCAGCGTGCCACACATTATTGCTTGTTATATAATCATGTTGGCTTATATTTAAATTTGAACATATGAAGAGTTGGGGTGCGTCGGGGATGGGGCTTAGCCCCAGCCCCCGGTCACATAACCCCTACCCTGTGACCCTTCTCCACACAGATTTTGTGCGCGGGAATTTTAAAATGACCAAAACCATGCACCCGATACGTGGAACAACCACATTCGCCTGGACACTTGTCAACCAATGTGCCCGCCACTTGTCACACCTACGTTCATTCTTGAAACGTAGCCCTTTTGTGCGTGGGAGACGTGGCCACATGGCCTCATGCACCCAACACCTCTGAGGTTAGAGGGATTAGTTCCTTAACTGTTCTATAGTTGCACATGTTTTGCGGTTATGTGAGTGGTGCTGGGTTTAAACACGAAAAAACACGCAGAGGCTAGGTTGGACGCATAGAGGTGCGTTTTGGCGAACCAGAGACAACAAGCTTAAAGGAGGAAAATGACAGGAGGCCTATCTTCTTCATTTTTTGGCCAAATGAGGTGCCGAAAAAGCCCAGCTAGGGATTTTTGGATGTTCTGAATCCATTGGCACTATTTTCAAAGGCATTTGAAGATTTCTTTTGCAGGTTTTACACCATTGAAGTTTCAGGGAGCTCTAGGGAGCTTGAAGCCCCCATTGACGGAGGCCATGCTAAGATGAGCCAAAGTCTGTTTTCTGTGACTAAATAGTCATTTTTGGCTAATTGTTATGCTTTGAACACATTGGGATAGGTTTCAGAGGAATTTGAGGACCTTTACAGGTGTTTTTTCCACAAGGAAGCTCAGGGAAGATCAAGGCCACATGTAGAAGAGGTCATGCCCGGATGAGCCATGAACCGTTTTCAGAGTTCTATTAGTCATTTTTGGGGTTTTTATGTATTCTGAACCCAATGGTACAGGAAGTAAATCCATTTGAGTTGAGAAGTAGCTTGTAAAAGAATCTTTGACAAACTAATCCCAGAGAGCCTAGTCCATTGATGGAGGCTCAAGGAGATGTAGCCCAGTTGGGGGTGAACTCCTTTATCATCTTGTTATTGTTGTGAGTTTTGCTGGTTTATTTGCTGCAAGTTATGTTTATTGTGTATTTTCTTAAAACACATATTTAACTTTTTAAATACCTCACACATAAACATTTAAAAGAAGCATGAACTTGACACATAAAACCTCTTGCATAACTAAGACATTGAGCAAGGTCCTGAAAAGTTTATTTTAATGGAGTAGAGGGTGCTTGCATAGCAAAACAAGTCAACCCCCTATTTTCAGATCACCATGTAACATTGAATGTTACAAATGTCATAACTATGGACACATAGCTAGTGATTGTAGAAGCATGATCAATACTTCCATGAAAGAGAAAACTGATATCAAATATAAGAAAGTATGGATAAGAAAACTGGAAGAATAGGTGAACAAAGACCAAGTACTAGAGATTGCAAGATTGGCATTAAAATGAGATGAAGAAAATTCTACAGAGAAAAAGAAAGATGTCAGATACATAAAGGTTTGGAAAATAACTGAAAGAAAAGAAGGACAGGTAAATAAGGAACATGTTCAAGAGATTGTACTTTAAGGCATTGTAGTGAAATATGAATCCGCAGACATACAGAAAGAAGTCAGAGCTAAGAGATATGATGAATCTACCAATGAATATGATGATGAATACACATCAGAGCATGAATTGTTCTGAGTCATCTATTAGATAGGGGGAGTCTATGTGATAGTTGTGACATACCAAAGAACCATCCTTCGAGCAACTTGCAGAGTTTGAGAAGACAGATTCATAGTAGTCAGTTAGCAAAAGTACAATTTGATAGATTAATCAAGACTTCATGATAGTATAGTGATAAATGGGTCAGCATTATGGACAATTGCGTAAGTAGAGTCTTGGACAATATGGACAAATATGGATTCATAAGAACACTTATCAGGTTTGGACATACATATGATAGTGGACGAGAGCATGGATTCACATATTGGTTCAGAGACAAATGAACATTATCATAATGGATGATAATTACACAGGAAATGGATCGAACAATGCTAATGGATTCCAAATTGACAGATATTTTTTGGACACATGTAGTGCATACAACAATTCACATTCAAAACAGATTAATGCTTAGAAACAACAATGACAAAACTCCCTACGAACTATGGAAAGGAAGCGCAAACAACAACCTCTACATCAAGGTAACTCAAGGTAGTATTTTATTAATTGAAATTTATGTTGATGATATTGTTTTGGAAGTACTAATGACAGGTTAAGCCAAAAATTTTCAAAGGATATGTAGAATGAATTTGAAATTTCATTACTTGGAGAACTATCCTTATTTTTGGGTCTTCAGATATGTCAAAGCAACCAAGAAATTTTTATTTCTCAAACTAAGTATATCAGAGAAATGCTAAAGAGGTTTGGAATGGAAGATTGCAAACTAGTTACCACTCCTATGAAAACCAGTTGCAAGTTGAGAAAATATGTTGATTCAAAGTCTACATACCAGAGGCAATACACGTCAATGATTGGTAGATTACTATATGTGACAACATCCAGACCATATGTAATGCAAGCAATTGGATAGGTGACACGATTTCAAGCAACACCAAAGGAATCACATGTATTAGCAGTAAAGAGGATTTTCATATATCTCAAAGGAACATAAGAGTTTGGATTATGGTATACAAAAGGAAATGACCTATCACTTATTGCCTACATAGATGCAGATTGGGCAGGTTGCATTGATGACTGAAAAAGCACCAATGGAGCAATGTTCTACTTGGGTGACTGTTTAGTATCATGGCTAAGCAAGAAACAATCATCAATATCCTTATATACAGTCGAGACATAGTATATTGCAGCAACAAGATGTTGTACATAGGTTCTATGGATGAAACAAACTTTGACAGATATACAGGTTGAGTATGATGATCCCATTCCAATCTATTGTGATAATACAAGTGCCATTAGTATCTCAAAGAACCTGGTGATGCACTCCAAGATGAAGCACATTCCAATCAAGTATCACTTTCTACAGGAATAGGTTGCAGAGAAGAACATTAGAGTTGAATATGTGGGCACAAAAGAAAAAGTGGTAGACATCTTTACAAAACCGCTTCCAAGGAAATCCTTTGAGTATCTTCTCTAGAGACTCAGAGTAATTTCTACTCCAAAATGAATGCTTGTGAATGATTATCTTATATGTCTTAGATCTACAAGAGGAAGCACCATAAAGAGGATAGTTCAGGTTGGGAGATTAGTTTCAGGAAAATTTCAGTCAGGGGGAGTATCCCTACAGACAGTTCAGTTAGGGGGAGAAACCCCAGATGGGAAGATACCTTTGCCATTGATGACAAAGGGGGAGAGATTTATCAGATGCAGGCTTAGAGAAAGAGCATAGAGGCATGGTTCCAGGGGGAGTGATGGATTCAGGGGGATCATGAGTGATATGAATCCAGTATTTCATCAGAGTGTTTCCATCAATGCTAAAGGGGGATATTGTTTATTATTTGGGTTGGTTTTCATTGATGTCAACCCTTGAAGAAATTCTGGTAGCACAATGGTTTGGGTAATAGACCCAATTTTGTTTGATGGATAATGATACGAGTTTTGATATATTTGCAGGCAAGACTATTCCATATGGATAGTACATGTCATTCCTTTTTTGGTGGTATGTGGAACGTCACATAACTTGTAATGGTTAGAGAATTATGGCCATGTGAAGTTGGAGAAAGGTTTGGGTAATGGAACCAAGTTTATTTGAAGGATAATGGTATGAGTTTTGATATATTTGAAGGTAATAATATTCTATATGGATAGTACATGTCATTCTATTTCCAGTGGTATGTGGAACGTCACATAACTCCTCACGGTTAGAGAGTTATGGCCATGTGAAGTTGGAGAACCCTCACGAGTCATCTAGAAGCTCCAAAAGGCCAAAATAGTCAAAGTGGTTTAAGAGATTTTAGAAAGTAAATAGTAAAGTGAAGTGATGAGTGTACTATAAGTCAAAGTGAATACAAAATAAATTATTTAAATAATAAAGTTAATGGATAAATTACTAAGTTGAAAAGTGGTTAGAAGTGGGTTAACCCTAAAATAAGGAAAGTGGGTTAAGATGGTTATAAGGTAACTCCTTGAGGAAGCTACATGAAAGTATAAATAAGAGACAAGGATCTATCATTTTAATCACACTTGAGCATATTGAATATCTATAAGTGATTGAGGTAACCAAAGGATATATAAGCCTAATTTCATAGGGAAGGTGAAGTAAAGAAGACGGAAATTCAAGAGAGGATAAATTCTTTTGATGATGCTTTCTAAGGTATGTTATTTACAGGTCATCTCACCATTTTTGCAATAATTTTTTTTCCAGAATGATTCAAACCGTGAAATTCTGATTCCATTGAGGAAAGATATCCAAGTAGTTGTGATACAAATTTCAGCTTTTGGTTCGTTGTATTTGTGGAGTTACACGCCATGGAAAATAATGTTTGTGGCTAGTCCTGAAACTAGTCTAAAACAAGTGTTTCGGGTAAAAACGTCATATTGTCTTCATAACAAATCAAACTTCAGTAAGACCAAATGTATTTTTAGAGTACAATATTTAGTATTCTTTGTATCATTTTTAGATACATACAACAAATATTTCATGCGGGGCATGCTCTACAATTTCTCTCTCTAGAATAAACTAGAATTCAACAAGGTATGCCATTTTTGCTATAACTCCTTTTCTGAGAGGTTCCAAGTAGTGAAATCTGGAGGAATTACACAAAAGACACTGAAGAATATTGTGTACCATTTTCAGATCTTTATTCATTACAGTTACATAGTTATGATTATTGAAATTTAGGGTTTTTGACTAATCCAAAATTAGTTATGTGAGACTAAAGTAAAGTTTGATGAAAATGCTAGTCTCTTGTTGTTAAAGTTAAGGAAGGCTTGTAGGTATGTGATCATATACACCAGGTCTATTATAGAGTTACAAATTAGATTTGGATGATGAAATTGATGAGGGATTTTGGTTGAGGTACATGTTAGGTACATGGTTGAGACAAGTAGTTGATGAGTTGTATAGTTGATGATGTTGGTACATCCTGATGAGTCATAATTTCTGTGTATTTGATGCATGATTGATACATATTTGGTGCATGGTTGATGCACTCATTGATGGAACAGGTTGAGGTACAGGTTGGTGCATGGTTGATGCACTTGTTTATGGTATAGGTTGATTACAAGTTGTTTGGATAGGTTTGATGCATGGTTGATGCATTTGTTTATGGTACAGGTTGAGGTGCAGGTTGATGTATGGTACATGTTGGAAGAGGTTATTGGTACATGTTGTTACAGGTTAATTATAGGTTGATTGGTACATGTTTACAACAATATATCTCATAGTGAGAGTGTGATAGTGGTTCCATCATTCTACTTCTACGTCAGGGCGGTTGGACGGGGAAAGGACATGTGGTTGTAGCCACCTTCTGGTTGTAGCCGAAGAACATAGGGGGTTGTAGCCTCCTTTTGGTTGTAGCCAGAGAATTGGAGAGTTGGAGCTTCCCTCAGGTTGTAGCCTAAGAAACTAGGGGTTTGGAGCCTCCTTCCAGTTGCAGCTGGAAAACAAATGAAGTTGGTGCTTCCAAGAAAAATCATTCCGTGGTTTTCTTCCACTTTGGGTTTCCACGTTAAACATTGGTGTACTATGTATGTGTATGATTCCTCATTTGTTCATTGTTTATTTACTCTGAAACTATTGGATGATAATGCTACATTGATATAACACTTTCATTTTATGGTGAAAAGGTATTAAATTTCTCTATTACCAATTCACCCCCCCTCTCAGTAATCTAACAATTTTCTGTCGTTTCTCCAGCTCTGCTTTAACCAGTACTTTTATTAACCCTTGATGATTGATACCATGCAGTGGGTGTTATAACCCTAAATTGCACCATACATGCTTACCTAGCATCAGGCCATCTCAGATCCCTTCTTTGCCAAAGCACTGCTGAACAACTCTTTAAAAAACCTATTTTATAAGGTCCCACGCGCCCTACTCCATTAATGCATGCATGTACACGCTAGCTGACCTAAAACAACCCCTCTGTACTGACAAAAGCACGAAAAAAGGAAAGTTGCCTACGAAACACACAACTTTGGGTGAGTTAACTGAAACTCCTGACCATGCATGGCCGAGGGTTCGTCCAAATACCTAGCTTCTTCTAGCCTATAAAAGAAGGGTTAGGGGTCCCATTTGGAAGAGGAGAAATAGAGTAAAGAAACTCTTCCCAATTGCATATTCCCATTGTCCCAACCCTTTATGCATCCTTGTGCAAGAAGAGATACAAAGCAAAGAAGTTGGAGGACATTTGAAGAGGAGTCAAGGATTAGGATTTGCGGAGCAGTGGCCGGTCTCGATATTTGTAAGTTGATTCATTAAAGTTAATAATAAATAAATGCTTTTCCCATCCCACTATATGAGTTCTTCATAATTCAGTAAATGTATGTTTGAATTTCTAACCCATTAGTCTCTAGGTAAAATGCATGTGTAGTTTGTTGCTTGTTTTGTACGCAGGTCAATCTTGAGAGGATAGCTGCCAACAAGCGATCAAGCGTGAAGAAGGATCGACATTGAACATCTAGAACAAGGTATGTTGGTCTAATCACATATTTGTTGAAAAAGAATGGGGTTTAAGTCTGGGGACGAAAGTAGAAAGTAGATTTATTTCGGTCATATATGCATGCATAAGATAACCCTATTTGCTAGTCTGTAAGGGGATTTCCCTCACAACAGAATTGGAGACCATACTGGGGAAGTCTCTAGGGTTCCTGGATTTTTTTTTTTTTGGGGTAGTTTTAAACGACTGGTTTTCTTGCCTGTTTTTTTAGTTTTTGTAAAGTCTGAGTTAGCAGAAAGTCTGGTTTCCCATACCAGCTATCTCTGTTATTTGCTTGACTGTGTTTTTTCGAGACCCACATAGGTACATGCGCCCCGCGTAAGGTCTGCACGTGTGTATCCACGCCCTACTCTTTTACAGTCCGCATGTGAACGCTAGCTGAAGAAGTAGCAGTAGCGTGTAGATTCCAAAATTTTTTTGAGGCAGTCATCCTCTTCCCTATTATAATAAGTCAATTTCATGGGTTTTCTGAAACTCTATCTGAGTCTTGGTTGTTTGCAGTCTTATCTCAGATTGGTTTGCTTTACAAATTTTTTCCTTTTGTTGTTTGCTTTTTTCTATTAAAGAGAGTGTCTAAGCCTTCATGAGATCTTGATTATCAATATCAATGGTCTCTTCCTGGTTTGGATTGTCTGTTTTTATTTTTTCTCAGAGTTTAGAGATACACACGGACTGTATAAGGCCAGTACGCGTGTACACACCCTTTGGCTTTACACAGCTCGTGTGCACACGCTTGCTGTTGGATTGTCAGTAGTGTGCTTATGCATGATAATTTTTGTTGAGGGTAAGGCAATCATCTTTCCCTTGAAAAGAGTTATACCTCTCAGGTTTTTGAATCTCTGTCCTAGTAGTCAGTAGCTTAGGGTTGATCTTAGCCATATCTTTCTTTTTCATTTAAAAAGTTGTCATCAATTTTTTTTTTCTTTAGGGTTTTTAGACAAGTGTGAGAGTCATTTTTTAAGTTGCTAGTGTGTGATATCTTGAAGTGATTCTTTGCGATCTGCGATTAGGCCATAATTTTTTTTCTTGGTTTTTTACTTGTTGGTATTTTTCCTTTTGCTTTATCAGCATTTCAATAAAAAAAAAAATCTCTTTCATTTTCTTGTTTGGTTGAAAAGTGTGACTTTGCATTAGTAACAAGGGAAAAGTCTTTTATTTCATAAGTTCTTTGCAGTTTACTTAGATAATAAGTAGCTCGTAGTCGAGTGAAATTCTTTTTGAGTTTGCTGTCCAAAAATCTTAAAATTTTTTTTTTTTTTTTTTTTTTGAAAAGTTGTTGAAATTTTGCATTAAGTGAAAGTTTTTGTTTCCATCTTTTTATTCATTTTTACTTTCGTCTTTTACACATCATCAATTTCACTTTCATACCCCTTGACATAAGACAAGCCATAAAATTAACGCTAAATCTAAAATTTATTAGACTTTTATGTTTGTAGGGTTAACCAACTAGTTTAGGATTAGGGCCTTGGATTAGGTTGGAGAGGAAACTCTTCAAGGCCATTAAAATTAAATATTGGAGTCTAAGTTAGGGAGTGTACAAGTCCAGTATCGTGAAAGTTATCTGGGACCCCCCTCTAACATGGGGGATAAACACGAGGTCGCGTGCGGAAAGGTAGCGGAGATAACCCCTTCAAAGCTGGACCAATCGTAGTGGAGAACACATATAGAGGGCCTGTCTTGGGATTCCGTCGATTTCATTTGCCATGGGGCTTCGTGGGTCTCGAATCCGTTCGAGGTCCTTAGTTTTCTTCCAGACCACTTTCTTTCGATACCCTTGACAGGTTTCGATCTTGATACCCTACTCATTGTGATCTACCAGACTTTTGATTGTACCCGCCTGGTGACTGTTCACACACTGGCAACCTAGTTTCCTATCTTTTTTAGGGACATACATAGGTGACTGCAGGGGTATACCATGGTACCTAGGATAGACATCGGGCCACGCTTTGCAGAGTATACCCAGAGGGTGCTTTCATTTTCGAGTTGCACTTGCACCGGTAAGTTGCCCTAGTGTTGGTTGTTGTAACTGTTCTTCCAATTAATTTAGTGTTTACCTGTCTTATCTTATAGGGACTTTTTTAGTGTGTGTTACTTTTGAACGTTTAGACTACCCTAGAGTGTCTTTGATCTTCTCACACAGTGGAGGATCACAAGCTCCGTCGGTCACGAAGGCTTCTTGGCCTGCTGCCGGTTACACTGGAGCCACCCCCGCCACCATTAAGGCAAAAGCTAGACCAACAAGGGTCTTTTGAAGCGACCGGGTCACAAGCAATTGTGCCCAACCAACATCCAGAGGAATCGACCATTTTGGACCTTGGAGCGAACACGCTTAGCCTGGTTGAAACCCCAACCACTGATTTCTTGGCACCTTTCATTGTACCAATTCAATTTTACGAGCGCCAGATAGTGTTGCACACAGCAATGGAAACAAATGCTATTACTCCTTCTGGGAATTCTTCAATTCCCACTACGATTGTCACCACAAGAGAGTTTTCACCTCCTAACCCACCATCACTGGTCCAAGCCACCATGGTCTCAACCGCCTATACATTGCACAGTGGTCCGATCCCATCTTTGGTGATGACCACAACCCCTTTTACACAAAGTGCGATAGGCCCTCCGTTCTCATATGGGATGCCTAGTTTGGGTACAAGTCCTGTACTTTCCTACTCCACTTTACAGACTTCAGGTCTAGGGGCAGGGAGCTCTAGCGCTCCTTTGCAAGGTCACATGGGGGGCACTCCTGCTCCTTTTAATGCTTTCCCTTACGAAGGAGGTCATATACCTCCTTCGTCCCTTCACTCGGTGGCTCGCATCAACAATCCGCCAGGAAACCTACACACCATAGTTTATTTGGAGCGGGGAGTCAAGGACCACCTTCGCATACTATGCCGGTAGGTTCGAAACTGTTTTCTTTGATTGGAACGTTTGGTAACAACGCCTTCTCATCAGCCGCCTTCCCGACTGGGGGAAATCCCAGTTTTGGACAACCTATTCCTATGCAGGGTACTATTCCTGCACAGGGGGAAAACCTAGGAACTTCTTCTGCATCAGGGCCTTGGAATTCTTGGTAGGGATCCGTTCCCTTGTCCGGAATGACGATCTGGGGTAATTCTTTCCACAATTAATGGAACCACGAAAAAACTACTATGCCTATCCCCACGGGACCGACATGGGGCAACCCTTCCCAAAGTCCTTCAAATGTAATGCATGCCCAACCATCTATGTCCTATTTTGGAAATCAGCCGATGATGTCTCCACATATGAAAAATCCATACGCTGGCCAGGGCCATGGCTTCTACCAGAATCCGGGCCATTAGCCAAACTTTTCTTGGCAACCTGGTGCCACTCAAACTCCAGGCCCCTTTTTCCCAGGTTATCACCAACAACCCGAACTACCCTTCCTGAATACTTTGCACTTGCCAGATTTGACAAGGTTGTTGAATGACCCTATCTGTCACGATCCGCGTTGGCCTCCTATGATGACGAAGTTGCCTTCGAACATCCCAAAGTTCGAAGCCAAGCCTAACAAAGATCCAGGAGATCATGTGACTACCTTCCATCTTTGGTGCTCCTCTAATTCGTTGAAAGATGACTCCATACAATTGTGATTGTTTCAATGTACTCTCATTGGGAGTGCTGCAAAATGGTACATTGAGCTCGATCGCTCAAGATACTCTTCCTTCGATGAACTGGCGATGGCTTTCTTAAACCATTTCCAGTTACCTGTGAGATATGACACTGGCATAGAGATGCTCGCCAATTTCGAATAGACAACAGTGGACCATATCTCTGTTCACATCCGAGAATGGAGATGCCGGAAGAGTTTAATTAAGGTGCCAGTCCCACTAGTATTTCCGCTTGAGTGGTTCCTTAAGTCTTTGGTCCCATAGTTATCCAAAGACGTCGCGACATCGGGAGTATTCTCTGAAGAAGACACCATCATGAGGGCTCAACAATTTGAGCTCATTTATTCTCAGTTCGGTTTATTATACAACATCTTGCCAGATGCGCCACGCTCAATACTTGATAAAACTAGACAGAGAGCTGTACCACATGCCGATGGTATTATTGGTTCAACACAAACAAAGCCCACTGAGAAATTGACAAAGCAGTTGCAACAATTATCTATACAACACACAGTGGCTAGCCAAACTACTTCTTTGGCTGCTCCCCCTACCAAAACGTCGGAGGTACACATAGTGCAATCGACTAACCCAAAGGCCACCCAACAGCCTGAAGGAAAGAAAAAATAATGAAAGAAGGGTAAGGGGGATAAAAAACCTACCGATAATGCTGGCGGGGAAAACACTGAGAAATAGAAGGTGAGGTATCCATGCAACTTGTGCGTGGAAGACCACCCAACCCATCTATGTCCTCGGCTTGCAGAAGCCCAAAAGTTTGTGATGCAACAACAACCTGCTGTGTTGACTAATCCATTTCAACATGGGAAAAATCTAACCCAAGCCTCTGCAAGCACGAAAGGGGGTATCCAAGAACCCTCTCTGCCTGCGAACAACCCCGCATCCGCGAACGTATATATGGTGAGGGGTGATGCTTTTATATCGACTAGAGCGCATGACTATAGTAAACCAAGCACTTCTGAGAAGGGTAAAGAAGATAAACTCCCATCTCTTCCTCTACAGATTGAGAAGATGTTGGGCGAAACAATGACATGCATTCCCAAAGGCGCATTCGAAAAATCTTCTCATAACCCAAACACAAGGGCTGCCCAGAACTACTCTGTGGTCGAAGATTTATCACAAACCCCTTGTGCGATGTCCGCTTTGGAGGTCCTCCAAAGCTGCCCTTCCCAAAGGAAAGCCTTGTTAACCTCTTTAGGATCTACAGAGACTTGTAATCTGGGTACAATCATGCTGGATACAACTGACTTAAAACCTCGTCTGCCTTACCACGTAGCATTTCAGATAGTAGTGGCTTATCCCACGAAAATTTTTACTCAGAATATCTTCCACACGGTGGTTGATGAGGGTGCCTCGACATGCGTTATGTCGTTGGCATGTTGGAGGGCCATTGGCTAGCCCATTTTATCTTCGTCACCTACTCTCCTCACCTCTTTTGACGGTCGTTCATTCCAACCACATGGTATCGTTCCTTATTTCCCCGTGCAGTTAGGAGGGAAGACCATGTGTGTCGAAGTAGAGGTAGTCGATGCTCCCCTCGACTATAACCTCTTGTTAGGAAGGAGTTGGACTTATTCCATGCAAGCTGTGGTTGCTACAGTTTTCCGTGTCTTGTTGTTTCCCCACGAGGGCCAGATAGTGACCATCGATCAATTGTCTTTCTCCAGACCTGACCCTGCATTGGGGGCATCCATGGTCCCGATGATTGATAATCCTCAACTAGGTGTTGTCAACGTAGGGGTTGGTTTGTGCCCATCTTTGATGGGTACCTTCGATTACCTGCCCCCTCAAGGCGATATCAAGTTTGTATCCAATCACCATAAGGTTTATATTTTTCAAGTTTTGTCGTTCCGCACGACTTACTTTGACGATCCATGTATACTTCCTTCCCCATCGGCCATGATGGATGGGACAGGGCACCCGGGCATGTCCATGCCCTTGTCCACAACTGAAGTAGCATACTCTTTAGTCCAACAAACTTCAACCCACACTGATCCAGCTCCTGCACAAGAGTTCGATCCACTTCTAGAGCCTATTTGGGCTCAGGGTTCTCTCGCTCCCACCGATTCATTAGACTTAGTCTTGCCCTCTGATGAAGCAATAATTGTAGCAATGACTAGTCCGGATAAACCCTGGGAATATCTTCATCACAGATCATACTTCCTCCCAGAGTTAAGCCGAATATAAGCGGGAGAATTCACCGTGACTATGACGGGAGATCGGTCTTGTCCTATTAATCCCTTAGCTACACATGAGGTTTATGTTGAGGGTAATATGAAAACTATCATTGAAACCTTACCGATCAATATCTCCCGAAACCTTGGCGTCATGGAGAATGTCTTCGTTGGAGCGGACTACTCCCTCGAAGAGATTCAAATCTACACAGATCTTTTCAAAGAATTCCGCGACGTTTTTGCCTGGTCTTATGGAGAGATGCCAGGTATCGATCCAAAAATAGTTGAACATGAAATCACAACGTATCCTGATGCCAAGCTTGTTCGACAGAAGCTTCATCCAGTTAATCCTAAGAAAGTAGCAACCATTAAGGTTGAGGTTGAGAAATTGCTAAAAGTCGGGTTTATCTATCCAATCCATTTGACCCAGTGGGTGTCAAATCTTGTGCTGGTCAATAAAAAACAAGACACGATTCGTGTTTGTACCAACTTCTGTGATTTGAACAAGGCATGTCCCAAAGATATTTTTCCCACACCTTTCATCAACTAGATCATTGATGAACGTGCGGGTTGCGAAGCCTTTTCGTTCATGGATGGTTTTTCGGGATATAATCAAATACAAATCAAACCCGAGGATCAACACAAAACGACATTCATTTGTCCTTGAGGTACATTCGCATATCGTAAGATGCCTTTTGGTCTTAAAAATGCTGGAGAAACCTTTCAACAGGCTATGTCTTTTGCTTTCCATGACCTCAAGCATATAGTCGAGGCCTATCTAGATTATTTAGCATCGCGATCTCGCAAGAGAACGAATCATCCCACACACCTTCGACTTATCTTCAAACGTTGTCACTACTTTCGGATTCGCTTGAATCCAAACAAGTGCAGCTTCTACATAATGTTGGGACGTTTGTTAGGTTTCATCGTATCAACAACAAGGATCATGGTCGATCCTCTCAAGGTGGAGGCAATAATTCAGTTGCCCCCCCCACGTAGAATCCTTCAACTTCAGAGTCTACAAGACAAGGCGAACTTTTTACAACGCTTCATCGCCAACTATGCCGAGATCACCAAGGGCTTTATGCACTTACTGAAGAAAGACGTTCCCTTTTACTGGGACGATGCTACTCAATGCTCTTTCGATGCATTGAAACATGCCCTCACAACTGCCCCTCTGCTCCGACCACCTAACTATAACAAAGATTTCTTATTATATCTGGCTGCAGCAGAATCAACCATTGGCATGGTTTTAGTTCAGGAAGACAACTTGTTCTCATAATACATGATCTATTACCTGAGCTGAGGCCTCGTAGGATCGGAACTCAATTATTCTCACATCGAAAAACTTGTGTTGGCAACAGTTCATGCTGTTCAACGGTTCCGTCATTATGTTCTGTTTCGCAAGACCACCGTCATTGCTGTCGTGAATCCATTCCAGTACATGTTGACACGACAGGTAATAGGCGGAAAAATTAGTAGATGGATAGTCATCCTCCAGGAGTTGGACTTAGAATTCATTTCGGTAAAGTCCAAAAAGTCACTGGTCTTCACAGAACTTATTTCGGAACTTCCAGTTGAGTCAGGTGACGTTGTGCCTGAAGAATCACCTATCCGGGGAGATATGTTTTTGATCACATCTTCGGATCCCTGGTACAAATATATACTTATCTATCTCCATACTTTGAAGTGCCCCACCTCTGCTTCTCGTGATGAGAATCGACGTATACGCCATCAGGCTAAGAATTATCTCATACTCGATGATACGTTGTATTAGAGAGGTGTGGACTGCATCCTACGCCGATGTCTCACTCACAAAGAAGCAGTTATCGTGCTTAATGATTTTCATACCGGATCTTGTGGCGGTCATTTTTCTGGGTTGGCAACAGCCCAAAAGATTCTACGAGTAGGTTACTTCTGGCTGACACTTATCAAAGATTGTATCGAATCAGTCAAGAAGTGCCACCTATGCCAAATCTTCTCTCGGAAGATGAGGGCACATCCCGCTCCCATGTTTCTTGTCATCACAGTTGGTCCCTTCACCAAGTGGGGGATTGATTACACTATTTGCAACCCTCCTTTAGCAAGGGGGCACCGTTATATCATCGTAGCTGTAGACTACTTCACAAAGTGGGTCGAAGCTATGCCAACGTTTAAAGATGATGGAGAGATTGCAACTCTCTTTTTATTCAATAAGATAATAGCAAGGTTCGGCGTCTCGAGGGAGATTGTCACTGACCATGGCAGTCACTTTTAGAACCAGATGATGATTGAGTTAACATCAAAGCTTGGGTTACGGAAAGAACATTCATCACCCTACTACGCCCAAGAAAATAGGCAGGTAGAAGTTGTAAACAAAACTCTTAAGACCATTCTACAATGAACTATCAACTCAACCAAGTCAAATTGGCATTTGATGTTATACTCGACATTATGGGCTTACCGAACATCTGTTAAGACTGCAACCGGTTTCTCACCTTTTCAACTCGTTTATGTGCTGGAGGTAGTCTTGCCCATCGAATGTCAGATCCCGTCTCTAAAATTGGTAGTACAATTACTGCCAGACACTTCTCCACTTGAAGAATGGTTAGTATACCTTGAGCAGCTCAATGAGAAGCGTCGTGGTGCGGCCCTGGAAAACAAGGCTCACAAACATAAGGTCAAGTGTTATTATGATAGGTCCATTCATCCTCGGATTTTCTCTGAAGGCGACCTTGTCCTGGTCTATGACCAAGATAAGGACCCCTTGGGGGCAGGAAAATTCAAACCCATGTGGTTCAGACCTTTCATCATAAAAGAGGTTTTAAAAAAGGATGCTTATCATCTGGTTGATTTTGAAGGGAACGCTTTGGTGGAACCTCGAAATGGGATCTACCTCAAGAAGTATTACTCATAGGCAGGTCACCGTGGGTAACTTTTTGTAACATATGTATAGTCTTGATACTATTACTTTTTAGTTTCTTTTAGTGTTATGGACATGTCGTTGATATTATATTTCATCACTGTGGCAGATGTAATGTGATTCCGAGGTGTTCATTGGGTATGCATACGGTGCAAGTCGGCACACTTGGAGGCTTGCCTCCGCAGCTTGGGTAATCTTTACACCTCAAGGCTAGTTATTATCTTCCAGAGGCATATGCTTAGGTGACACCACAAATAATGTCGCCGAGTATAGTGCAGTTATTGAGTTGCTTCGTGACGCTTTGTCATTGGGTATCTCTCATCTCCGGGTCTATCTCAATGCTCAACTGGTTGTGTCTCAGTTAAACAGAGTATACTGGGTTCATGATCCAACTTTACACCGACGATTCCTTAGGGTATGTCTCTTAGAACAAAACTTTGATTATATTACATATTTTCATGTTCCTAGGAGATTAAACGAAGTTACAGATACTCCAGCTAATCAGATTTTAGATTGGCATCTTGCACACATATGAAATAACATTCATATAAACATGTAAATACATTTTTTGCACACATGATCCATAAGACACAAAAGACCAAAAAAAACCATATATAATATCCTAAAGTAACTAGAGTACACCGATGGACAAAAGCACCTCAAAAATAGGACCAATAATGAGTCACAGGGCTTATGCCCTCAAAAAATATATACAAGTAGTGCTCGTGGCACGTCAAAATGTCTAGCTAAAGTCAGGGCCTGTGGGCCCTGTTATACTAATCCACAACGTTGGATAAACGCCGAAACAACTAGACCCACGTCCGTGGTGCCCCCACTACATGAGGCTGCATAGATGGTGGCAGGTCCTTAATATTTTCCATCGGGACAGTGCGAGTGAGCGCAGTAAAGTTACGCTCGACTCGTCTCAATACCCTCTCAGCCTCCCTGGCTAGAAGATCTCCTGCTACTTCTGGCCCCCCTGCGGCGGTAGGTGCGGCCCCTGGCCGAGGATGATGCCTGTTCCTCGCATAATCAGCGGGTCGCACTGGTCCCACATCTACACACAATGAACACATATCCGTCAAATACTATGGCATAAAAAAAATGATATAAATAACAAAACAACACAAAAATTACATGTACAACAAAAAAAAACTACAAAGGTGGATACTTACCCATCTCCCCTCGCTCCTCACTAGGAGGTACTGGTATCTCAGGATCTCTCGAAAAATCAATCCCGACATAGGGGTAATCCTCTATAACCGGGATCTGTCGTGACAACCATGCGAAGAAGTCATCATCGAAGGACTCATTGGTCCTTCCGCCACCTTGTCGCGGCAGTAATACTGCCCATCTACACACAACAAGAAGAGAGGCCTGATGTCCTCATACCACTACTCAAGGACTAAAACTCAGAACTCTCTCAAAAAAGAACGAACACAGAATGGTTCCGAACCCGAAGTTCCTATGTGTCTGCAAATGACAATCTGTCAAATGCCTTTTCATACACCCAAGCAATGTGGTACTCCAATCAAAAACTTGTGCATTTAAGCACTGAACTGCACAGTTCATATGTGCACGGGACGCTTGATGTAGAGCAACAGAACCAATAATTCACCCAATAAGCAATACTATTGCCTGTAGCAATAATTTAGTGATCTTGCTTATGGGCACCTGCGTGCTCGAGCGGTCTGTATCATCTGTGCAATATAGTCCTATCAATTCCGCTATGTTATGCGGCCCCGAAGGAAAAATTTGGAAGTTGACTGGTTCCCCTCTCCTAGAGAGGCCAGTCAAAAAGTAAATGTCCTTGACCGTGGGCACCAGTGACTGCCCCTCTAACATGAATGCCTCTGAATCCGGATGCCAGTAGTCAACCAAGGCATTCAGTAGCCTAGGTTGTGCCCACATAAAAGGACATAGGAAAAACTTGAGTAACCCACATTGCATCAAAGTAGCCACAACATTGGGGTCTTCCTCGACCAACTCACTAACCTCTTCATGCTCTCTTTCTCTCCAGTGGACATACATCCTGCAAAACAAAAAGGTTTAGGAGGGTTAACCCTTGCTTTTGAAGCCTTTTTCATTCAATAAGGGGGCCCACGCGTGCTGTAATGGCGACAATCGTGTGTACACATGTGTAGCGTTTACTCTGCTTGAATGTACACACGGCCTGTCCTGAGACAACCCGCGTGGACCTAGGGATGACTTTTTAAAGGTCGACACCCCCTAAAAAATGAAACCTAATGCAAAAATAAAGACTTACAATGCAAGATAAGAGAGTTTGTACTTACTTGGTCTAGACATAAGTTTGTTTCGTCCACTGTAGCTCCTGGAATCACCACTTTAATCAAAGGGGGTCTTTTGGCTCTAGAGTCAATTTCCAAATCAGCAATGGTGATAATGAGCTGCCAGCTTCTATTTATAGACTTTTTGGCCTCTTTTTGTCACTTTTTTGGCCTCCCTTATCATTTTCTTTATACCAAAAATCATTTAGAGTGATTCAGGAGTTGCATAGGAGGGATTTGATTGGGTATTAGGACAATTTTATTTGAGTTTTGAGTATTTTTCGACGGTCTGTGGAAATTTTTTCCGACGATCGACTTGAGCATATAGGTTAGGTTTCTACCCTGACTTTTGTATCTCGTTGTATTTTTCCTTTGCCATAGGATTGATGCCATCAAGTTGTGACACAGAACCATCATAACTGATTTAGAAGTGTCGCAACTTGGTGGTAGAGCTTACCGGAACATGGATGCCCTAGGTAGATCCTGGTTGCATTATGGTATCCATTTTGTCTCTAAAACACAGTAGGCTCGAGAGTCCTTGTAGTTTTTCTTGAATACGAGTTTGAGCCTCATTTGCATGATTCTTCTTCTCTCTTGACCTCACCCTCAGGACTCCCAAAAAATAACGGGTCTTCTTTTAAGCCCTTTTCAGACCCTCTAAACATGAAAAAATTGCCAAGCGATCTTGTGGCCTTTCACGCTCGTTAAACTGAAATTTGAAGTCACGTCTGTCCAACGGTAGTTTACCCCTTTTTCGGTCCAGACGGTCAACTGTACGAACAAAGGTATACTCTATGGAACTTCAGCTCTATAGAAGAGTACTCTCAAGTATAATTTTATCCATTTTTTGGGCCTGAGGGACTAAACTTACGAAGAAGGAACCCCCACGGAGTCCATAGTTAAGCTCTTTTCAGACTCCCTAAAATTGAAAAGATCGCCGAGTGAACTTATTCTTTCACACTTGTTAAAATGGTCCAAAAGAACATTCCTGACGGAGTCCATAGTTAAGCTTTTTTCAGACTCCTTAAAAATGAAAAAATGGCCGAGTGATCTTGTCCTTATCACACTCGTTAAAATGGTTTTGAATAGACGTCTTGTCGGTGCTAGTTTACCCCTTTTTCGAACCGACTAGACTATCTTTGAAAAAGGTACCCCAATGGAGTCTCCTTTTATGATTTTTCAGACTCTCTAAATATGAAAAACCATCGAGCTTACCTTCTTTGGGCTCATTAAACTTACATTGAAGGACGTTACCATTGTGTGTTTTGTTAACCGCGTTTGCATATCTTATACGCCAGCCTTGTAACAATTTGCTTCTGCATTTTAACAACCTTGGCCCCTGGAGGATTTTTCCCGAGTATCATTATTTTGAACAACAGTCTTGTCCTTGTGCCTTGAACTTGTATGTTTGCAACACTCGTTCCTCGCTTGTAACGTAACATTCCTTTATTCTTTTTCCAAACTTATTGAAAAAGACAAAAAAATCAAATATACCCCAAAAAGAGGAAGGGAAAAGTATTTTCTTTATTGGCAGCATAATGAGTCACCCTTGGATAAATCACATCTGTTTGTTTGTTCATCAAACCCTAGGATTTCATATGACCTTAGGAAGCTGTTCTCGCTACATAGAGTTGTGTCCTCCCCTGTTTGGTTATTCTTCCAAACATATGGAGAGTTTGCGTTGCCTCCTGCCTCGTAAACTTATGTTAATTCCATGCTGCCTGAGTTTCATCATTTGTCGTGCTATTGTCCAAGGGAAGTTTGTCACCAAGCCTGAGTCGGCCCCTCTGCAATTTGTCTCTTGCCCTCATACCCGACCATCCTGAATGTCCAATCAAGTCCTTGTTCGAAATCAATGAAGCCTTCAGTTTGATCATCAAGTCCATGACCAACGATCCATCGAAGACCTCTGGGTAGTGCAGTTGTACACTCATATTACACTCCTACCTGATTTTTGAAGTAAGTTGCTCGAGCTCTGAAGACCTCATCTCCAGCCATCCGACCATATCAGCTTCTAGAAGATGGATACTCTATATGTATATATTTTTGATTTCGAGATGTAGCTCCGTTGTGTTTTGTTCGCGGCTACTCTTTATATAGTTATATGACATGGATCTACAGTGTATTTGATTGGTAGCCATGATTCTATTTTATCCCGAGCATGGGTATGCCCGCCTCGGTGAGACATTTGTTATTTTGCAGACGACGCCTCCCAGTTCCTGATCCTTGGGCTCAATCGTTCGACACATCAGTAAAGATTGGTAATGTATTTTGACCATCAGATTCTCTTCTGACCTCACACATTAGGGGGCATCTGTTATAACCCTAAATTGCACCATACATGCTTACCTGGCATCAGACCATCTCAGATCCCTTCTTTGCCAAAGCACTGCTGAACAACTCTTTAAAAAACCTATTTTATAAGGTCCCACACGCCCTACTCCATTACTGCACGCGTGTACATGCTAGATGACCTAAAACAACCCGCATGTACCGACAAAAGCATGAAAAAAGGAAATTTTCCGACGGAACACACAACTTTGGGTGAGTTAACTGAAACTCTCGGCCATGCATGGCCAAGGGTTCGTGCAAATACCTAGCTTCTTCTAGCCTATAAAAGAGGGGTTATGGGTCCCATTTGGAAGAGGAGAAATAGAGTAAAGAAACTCTGCCCAATTGCATATTCCCATTGTCCCAACCCTTTAGCCATCCTTGTGCAAGAAGAGATACAAAGCAAAGAAGTTGGAGGACATTTGAGGAGGAGCCCAAGATCAGGATTCGCAGAGCAGTGGCCGGTCTCGACATTTGTAAGTTGATTCATTAAAGTTAATAATAAAGAAATGCTTTTCCCGTCCCACTATATGAGTTCTTCATAATTCAGTAAATGTATGTTTGAATTTATAACCCATTAGTCTCTAGGTAAAATGCATGTGTAGTTTGTTGCTTGTTTTGTATGCAGGTCAATCTTGAGAGGATAGTTTCCAACAAGCGATCAAGCGTGAGGAAGGATTGACATCGAACATCCAGAACAAGGTATGTTGGTCTAACCATGTATTTGCTGAAAAGGAATGGGGTTTAAGTATGGGGACACAAGTAAAAAGTAGATTTCTTTCGGTCATATCTGCATGCATAAGATAACCCTATTTGCTAGTCCGTAAGGGGATTTCCCTCAAAACAGTGGGGTTCTGGGATTTTCTTGAACTTTTTTGGCCATTTTATTCAAATCTCTCAAGAAGTAATATAGCAAGTTCATCCTTTTGATTCCTGACAAATGAAGGAGGAATCGTAAGTGAAAAAGGAAAACAATGGAACAACGTCTTTCACATGTGATAAAACATTTGAGCATCAACCAAGACTCCATACACTCATCAACTATCCAGTCCCTAGGAATACCCTTGGCCCAATTGGTATCTCTATGCTCTGGTTTCAAGAATTGATTGACCTCCCCTCCTGTAATTAATTTGTTTTTGAACCACTTTTCACCACCAACAGGGAGATTACAGGCTGATGCCATTGAATCCTCCATGACCTGCATAATCAAATTAGCAATCCTAACCATCTTTCCATCAAAACCTTCAACAAATGCATGAGCTACACCATAATGATGGCCATCTAATTTGATGCAAAACATATACCAACCATCTTGGTTAAAGATATGTCTACTTTCCTCGTATGCCTTCATGATCTCGGGTTCTTCTGGCTCTTTTATATTCAAGTGTACACCTTTACCCATCCCATTGTCATGACCAAACGACTAGATTCATTGCTGTAGGAGTGAAATATGTCTGCTATGTGGAGATATAGACGAGATTTTCTAGCTATAAGGAGGACATATAAATTTACCAACTGTAATTTGAATCTTATAGAAACAGATAAAACATCAGATTAAGAAAGTACTGCCACCTTTGCATGCTGTGATATGGTTAGGTACTTGATAACTGCCTTGAGATTTTAATTATGCCAGGTAGGAAGATCCACGTCTTGAAATTGCCTCCAACCATATGCACGATGATGAAACATGGACAGGTGGAAGTTCCTGTAACGCCCTACATAGATTTGTACTTTGGCATATTTTGAATGAAAATGACTTGAAATTCGTTATCTAACTTAGTAATGATAAGACAAACGTTCTGACATGATGTATGACTTCTGATGAAAGGATTTAAAACATTAAATGATGTCACATGATAGTCCTACAAACATGTGCAAAATTCTTCCTTTCCCTTTTTACAAGACTAAGTATTCCTCATTTCTCTCAACATAATATTGTTTTGACCCCCTTGATAAGATTTTGAACCCTTAACAACCTAATGATGAGAATTTATGGCTTATACAAGAAAAAATTTAAAATGGAGAAAATAAGAGATGAGAGGTGAGGCTTTGAACAACATAACATGTGATAACAATGGATCCATGGGGGATGGAGTTCTCCCTGTGGAACTCCAAGAACTTTGAGTAGACCTGTGCCTTTTGTTCCTTTGAGATTTCTGCCATGTTTATCTGCAGACTGTAACTGTTTCAATCCTTGAAGTTTGTCAAAACATTATTCAAAACACATCAAACTGAAAGATTAAACTAATATTGGAAATTGAAAAAAGGATAAGCTGCAGTATTTCTCCATTGGGCTATGGAGTCCTTATTGTCTAAATACCACACCACACTGATATGTACAATGATATTTGAGCCACCAACAACTTTAGTAAAATAATTTCTTCAGAAAACACCCATTTACTGGGCCACCAAAAACCTCTTCACCTTCCAAATTCTGCAATAGGAAAGTGTTGTTGTCCAAAACCTTATCCACCCTGAATGGACTCGACCACATGCTGTAAAATTTCCCCTGATGGTCTTCTTTGTGGGCCTCCCATTTCAAAACCAAATCCTCGGGTAGAAAATTTTATGTTTTTGATTTTCTATCAAAAGTCTCCTTAACCTTCTGTTGATTCTGATGTGCCTTCTCAAGAAGCTTCTCTCTTGCTTGCTGCAATTCTACAATATGACAAATAATTCTGATATCATCATTAGGTTGAACTTCAATTTCCTGCAGAAACTTTAAAACTGGAAAATCAAGTTGTATTGGAAAGACTACTTCCATTCCATATACTAACTGAAAATGTGAAGTTCCAATTGCTCTCTTTGTGCTAACATGGTTAGCCCACAAAGAATATTTCAACTTTGAATACCAAGACCTCTTATTATCTTCCATAAGTTTTTTAATGATTTTGACCATACTTTTATTGGATGATTTTGCTAGGCCATTACCCTGTGGGTAATAAGAAATATAAGGCCTAAGCTTGATGCCATATTATTCATAGAATTTTACCATGTTAGTGGATTTGAAAGCTGCAACGTTATCTGTGATGATCACTTCTGGACAACCAAACCTAGATAAAATATTCTCTTCAAGGAAACTTATGATTACCTTATCAATTTCCCTCCTTGTAGGTACAACTTCAATCCACTTCATGAAGTAATCTGTAGCTGTCAGAATCCATATGTGCTGGCCACTAGATGGAGGATGAATATCACCTATGAAATCCAAAACCCACTATTGGAAAGGTGTAGACACTTTTACAGGCTTGAGAGGTAAGGACTTAAGCTTCTGTTTACCAACAAACCTTTGGAATTTCTCACATGCTCTAACCTTTGCACATAAATCATAAAATAGACTAGGCCAATAATACCCAACCCTAAGTATCTTATATGTAGTGGACTTCCAGAAGTGATGTCCCCCACACACTCCTTCATGAAATTATGACATGACTCTATGTGCTTCTTCTTCATCAAGACACCTCAATAAAAATCCAGAAGGGTCCCTCCAAAACAAAGTTTGATTATTCACACAATACTTAACAACTTTGAGTTTCAAGGATCTTACTTTAGACTTATCCATTCCTAGAGGATCTTGGAAATTCTATAGAAAATAAAGGATATCTTTGTACCATTTTGATTCAACAATCTTTTCATTGACTTGAGAACTGTTGGTTTGAGGATGTAAATTTCCTGAATTGTTACAGATGTAATTAACTCACAGAGCTTTGCAATTGGAATAAGCTAGCAGCTTAGCTAACCCATTCCCTTTGACTAACCTTGTAGGCTTGATCTCCATGTCATAGTCAAGCAAATTAGCTATCCATTTACTTCTCTTTCCATCACTGTCCGACTAAGTCAAGATATCTTTAATAGCACTAGATGGTACACATGCAATGATTTTGGAATGTAGCACATAAACTCTACAATACTTTAGTGCTTTGAGAAAAGAAAAATCCTCCTTCTCCATGATATCATATATTAACTCAATAGCCCAAAGTGCCCCGCTGAAAAAGGCAATGGGATGTTCAAAACACTCAAAATTTCTCTGTAGAAGGGTAGCTGCTAAAGTATCTTGAGATGCCAAATAAAAAATTAGGAACTCTTTTTCAAAATCTAGGATAATCAAAATAGGTGCATCTGAAATAACCTTCTTAATAGATTGGAAATAATATTTAGCTTCAATTCTCCATTTGATATCACTACCTTTCTTCAACATGCCAATTATGTGTTTGACCAATTCAACAAAGTTGGGAATAAACCTTTTGAGAAAGTTTATCTTCCCAAGGAAAGAATGGATTTCCTTCTTAGTTCTAGGGATAGAAAGATTTTTAATGGCCATCACTCTAGTAGGATCAATTTTAACTCCATCAACACAAAAAATATGACCCAACAATTTCCCTTGTTCTAAATAAAAATGAGACTTTTTTGGATTTAAAGAAAGACCATACCTTCTGCACTTCATAAATACCTGTCTCAAATGACGTAGATGCTCCTCATCAGAGTTAGAGAATACAATAATGTCATCCAAATAGATGAAAACAAACTTATCCTTCTCTCCCACGAAGGTGATATCCATGGCTCGTTGAAAAGTGGCCCCAACATTCATCAAACCAAAGGCATTCGGGCATACATAAAATTACCCCAAGGTGTTGTCAAAGTAGTCTTCTCCATATCATCTAGATGAAAATCTACCTGATTGTATCCATAGAAACCATCAATCATAGACAACCTACTAGATCCTACCACCCTCTGCAATATATGTTCCATTTTGGGCAATGGATAATTGTCTTTCCAGGAACACCTGTTCAAATTCCCGAAATCAACACAAAGTCCGATTTCACCATTATTTTTTCTCACTGGTACCAGATTTTCTATCCATTCAGAATACATCAAGGGTACAATGATCTTATCATCTAAAAGTTTCTCTACTTCCTTCTCCATAATATGTAACAAAAGAGGATTAATCTGCCTTAATTTATGCTTAAAAGGTTTTACATTCTCTTTCAAAGGTATCTTCTGTTGGATGATTGTTTCATAAAAGGTCCTAAGATCTTCATATTTCCATGCAAAAATATCAATGAACTCCTTCAACAGTTCTTCATATTTAGCTCGGTATTTTGTTGACAATTTTTTTGATAATCTAACATGATTGGGATTTGCAACAGTCCCAAGATTGCAATCAATCACCTCTGCTTCTTTTTTTGGATCAGGGAGCTTCACATGAACATCATTATGATAAAAAATATTTTCAAGAGGTACCAGACCTTTTGGGATATGATTAGTGGGCAATTGAAATATCTTATGCCCAACAATCATATTATGAAAATTTAAATTCTGATTATCCTCATCTAAATCCTCATCTTGATCAATATGAATTGAAGAAAAATCATCTATAGCTTCAATGAACTTTTTGATTTCAGAATCTTCCTCAAATATTCTCCAATGCTTGACATTGTTTGGAATAGAAGGCTTGTACCTAAACTCTATTTCATATTTCAGATTTGGGGGAAAAGGAGGTTTAAAAGTACTTGCTGCCACAACCAATGAATCAACCTGATCATTCTGATTTCTTGGAATATATACAATGTTGAAAGACATAATAAAGGCTTCAATGATGTCCCATACCTCATTTATGTAGTCTTTCAATCAATTTTTTTTTGTCTGATATACATCTCTGACCTGCTGTACAATGAGTTCATAATCCCCATGAACCTTCAAATGCTGAATTTTCATTTCTTTAGCTGCCTTGAGACCTAACAACAATGCCTTATACTCAACAATGTTATTTGTTGTATCAAATTCCAACTTGTAAGATAGGGTAATGACTTCATGTTCAGGAGAAATCAACACTACACCTGCCCCTATGCCTTCTCTGGATGAGGCTCCATCAAAGTATAATTTCCATAGCAGATTTTTATTCTCAACAGACTGTGGAGAAACAACTGGTTTTGTCAAAGACAAATACTGCTGGACAACATTATCAATATGAAATATAGAGGATCCCAATTCCACATCAACTACATATATAGGATGATTTATAGAATGATTAATGTCACTGATAATATATGCCAATTGAGCTTCATGATAGAGTCTTCTAAATTCTCCTCCAAAAACATGTATAATGGCATAAGAGAGATCCATTTGAAGACATCCCCCAAGCCTCTTACACCAAGATCTGGAAAACAACATACCAAACCTAGGAGGGATATCAACTACAACTATATCCATGACTAAAATTTTGGCTAGGATTTGAGATAATAAAACAAAAAGGTCTTTGATAACCCCTAAGCATTTGAATTTTTTTGAATCAAAAGAAAATAGATCATGGTATGCTTTGGTGATTTCTAACCCTAATTCTTCCATGGAAACCTTTGGCATAAGATTATGGGAGTCTCCAGAGTCTAACAAGAAGTTATGAAGGATTTTGTCATGAATGTTTAATGAGACATAAAAAGGTGGAGTGGATTCATCCCTCTCTTCTACAATTGGTACTAAGACAATAGTGAGTTTTTCATCTTGGAGATTAATCACATCATAAACATGATATATGACAGAAGAAGGCTGTAACCATTTCAAAATATGACTCCTATAAGAATTAGTTTTAACCAATTCAATCAAAGGAATATGAATTTTGATCTTACTTATCTCATGTTCTAGACTGAAAGGAGATGAGAGCTTGTCTTCTTTCGGGGCTGATACTTTCATAACTGGATATACTTGCTTTCTTTCAAGATTTTTTCTTCCTGTCTGTACTGATGGGGAAACATGTTTATCTTTTTGAGTAGCAGGTTTAGTAGGAGCATATTTGTCTTTTTGAGGAGTAGATTTAGCAGGCGCTTATTTGGATCTAAGATTGTACCCATGCTGATTTGTGTTACAAAGAATATTATCTGGACTTTCCCCAGCCTGTGCATTCAATGAATCTTCATATTCATTTTGTGTTAGGTTACTGAG
Organism: Picea engelmannii; assembly: GCA_009831015.1. Lineage (NCBI taxonomy): Eukaryota > Viridiplantae > Streptophyta > Pinopsida > Pinales > Pinaceae > Picea > Picea engelmannii. The sequence continues at coordinate 561,479 of ML777220.1, read as the reverse complement.
AGCAATATCATATCTGAACAAATGAATATCCAAATCGCCATCTACCTCTTCAGCTTCTTGATTTTACTCAATATAATTATTCTGTAGAGGTGTATGGATTTTCTGATCATCATTATTATTCTTGTCCCTCTTCATGATGTGAGGGTTATAAGGTCTTTTATATTGATTTGTATTTCGATTTCCTTCCTAAGGTGTATTCCATTTATGTTTTAACAATCTGAGTTGAGACAACTCAGATGACATTTCCTCCATTTTTCTTTCCATCTCCTCCAACGAAATATTTTTATTTTTGGTATTTGATGAAGAAGACTTATATTATTCCTTTTGTTTTCCCTTATCTAATCTCTTCTTGAGATGTTCTTGATCCGGATTATTTTCGGCATGAAATGAGAGCAGAGATATAATAAAGAAATGTGCAGAGATATCGCGTATATCCAATAACTATAACATAAATATATCAGAGATGCAACCATAAACATAGAGACACAGTGATACACGATTTCTATTAATGAAATAAATGTACAGAGACTATAAAAATACAGAGTGAAAGACTCGCTAGAATGGTGGCAACTTATCTCTGAGAAGAGATGTGACGGCTACTCGCATTTGCAAGAAGATGGTTATAATGAGGCTCTGAAGGCTTTTTTACAATAAACAGGAATACCTAAAAACCTAGACATCCAAAAACCTAACCCTAGGAGATGAAGCGCCAAAAGTCGTGTGGGCCCCGTTTGGGTAAGTGAGTACATCAACTTCCCGGGGTCGTAACTTTTGCATACGATCTCCGTTTTAGGTGTGCGATAGCTCGTTGGAAAGGTATTGTCGAGGAGATTCATTTTGGGGGCTCAATCATGCCTTCAACTATAATTGAGAACCTCGATCTCAAAAACCTTCATTTGGGCCCTCAAAATGGCCTCGAAAGTTAAAAACTGCTAAAAATAGTAAATTGCCAAAATTGCCAGAAAACTGTTTTGAGCCAGTCGAAAAAGGTGGGTGGCCACCGATATCCACCTGGATCAATACTCCCTCCTTAGGAAGCAATGGTCTCTATTACGTTGAGTTCCCGAGGGAGAGGGAAAAGCATTTGCTGAATCTGCATCTTGGTGAGCTGCTTGCCTTGCTGGAGACGTTGCGCTGCTCAGTTTATGGAAGTTTGTCACGAACCTGTTGAGGCTGAGGTCATTCAACAAGTCGGGATACATGAGAGGACGATGTACAGAAGGAATATTTGTGCTTTGTTGCAACCTTGTCGAATTTCTTCTGTTTGATAGAAGGTGCTTGGGGCGAGGCTATAGTGGTTGCAGTGTCCTTCTGTTCTCCTTTTGAACAAATTGTGAAGAAGCTATATTTTGCAGTATGAGATACTACCTTGTGATACTTTTTAGGTGGAACAGTAGTTGGAACTACCTCTAGTTTTCTGTAGAGATGACCCCCCAGAGAAACAATGACACTGCGGGGTCGAGACTCATAAACAACATGGCACTTCCACATATATGGTTGGCCCAAGAGAACATCATAAACATCCAGTGGGGAAACATCACATAATACCTCATCCTTGAAGGGATGGATGCCATATGAAAATCGACACTGTCGGCTGACACAAAGATCTTGTCCTTGGCGAAGCCACCTGATGTTGTATGGTTGTGGGTGTGGTGTTGTCGACAATCCCAACTATTTGACGACCTCTGTTGAGATGAGGTTCTTCTGGCTTCTGCTATCAACAATAAAATGCAGTGGGGTCCCCTTCACCCACATCTGTGAATGAAAAAGGCGCTCCCCCTCTTCAAGATCTGTTGGTTCTTCTGGTTGAATTGTTGCGGTCGCGACAATAGCAATGGGGTCCGCGTCAATGATCTATCCTTTACCATTATTTTCAGATTCAGATTCTGAATCAGGGTTCGACTCTTTGTCTTTGATCTTGGCCACCAATGACTGTTTTGAGCGACATTCATCGGTGTTGTGCCAGGGGCTTTTGTGGAACTCACACCATTTTCCGGTGTCCTTCTTTGTTTTCCCGTGACCCTTCTTTTCCCGTGTCTTGGACTGGTTTTCGGGAGACTGTTTGTTAGGGCCATCTTTATCATACTTCGATTGTTGCGGATTTGCAGACTTGAACTCTCATTTGTTCTGGTGCTTAAATTTCTGCTCGATTTTAACAACATATCGATAAGCAACACCAAGTGATGAGATGTCTAGAAAATCCATTTTAGTCTGGATGTATTTGTGTAGAGCCCCGTGGTATTTCATAACCAAATGTCTCTCGTAGTCTTTGATACCTAGCTTGGTGCGCAAGGTATGGAAGGTATTGGGGAACTCCGGAACTTCTTGGCCCCTCTCTTGCCGTAGTGTGGTCCATCTCATGTACTGTCCTCATAGTTGCTAACATGGTAATACTGTTCCTTTACCGCATCCACAAAAAAATATCAAGTGGGATCGACCGCATATATTCCAGACTCCTCTGTGGAACTTTGCTCTCAGTAAGTTTCCCACCAATGTTTGACATGAGGGAGAGCTTTAAGGAGTGCGAAGGTGATATTTTCTTTGTCGGAAAAATTGTGAACAAAGAAATAACCTTCTAGCAGAGTTAACCATTTTTCTAGGGCTTCTGCATTTACCTATCCTTCAAATACAGGAATATCAAAATTAACTTGTACCTTGAAAGGCGAGGTGCCTCCAAAGTGGTCGCTTGATGAAGATGCTCCTATTTTTATCGACAGGCGTTGAAGGATGTGGGAAAAATTCTCCATCATTTCGTCCCTTTGTTGCGTGAGAACTTGCTCAAGCAACAGATTGATAGGATCGTCTGCTTTGTCATTTTTCTTTTCTTCCGCCATTGAGGGTTTCTTGGGTGTGCGAGAGTGATTGTATTCAAGAGAGACAATATCGATACCCAAATTGCTATACTCAGACCTCGTCTGGGACATGCACTGAAAAAATGATCAAGAGCAGCCTGCTCTGATACCACTGATCCAGATTATTTTCGGCATGAAATGAGAGCGAAGATATAATAAAGAAATGTACATAGATATTGTGTATATCCAATAACTATAAAAAATATATATCAGAGATACAACCATAAACACAGAGATACAGTAATACACGATTTCTATTAATGAAAGAAATGTACAGAGACTGTAAAAATACAGAGTGAAAGACTCACTAGAATGGTGGCAGTTTATCTCTGAGAAGAGATGTGACGGCTACTCAAATTCACAAGAAGATGGTTACAATGAGGCTCTAGAGGCCTTTTTACAATAAAAAGGAATGCCAAAAACCCTAGACATCCAAAAACCTAACCCTAGGAGATGAAGTGCCAAAAGTCATGTGGGACCCGTTTGGGTAAGTGAGTACATCAACTTCCCGGGGTCGTAACTTTTGCATACGATCTCCGTTTTAGGCGTGTGATAGCTCGTTGGAAAGGTATTGTCGAGGAGATTCATTTTGGGGGCTCAACCATGCCTTCGAATGTTAGGATATTTAGACACTTAGGAGTTAGTTAAGATCTACTTGGTCTAATATGTCGTTAGGTAAAAGTGTGTTTCTTTAGTATGCATTAGTATGCATTTGTAGTTAGGAAATCCGACGGTCACAATATGTTCCCGACATAGAGTGATCCGACGGTTCATACTCTCCTTGATCTTAATGGCCATTGATCCGTAGCTTAACACCCGATTGGTCCATGATCTCTATTTAAAGAGCATGGAGGGTCATTTGCCGATGATCGATTGTGAGAAAATCTCTTGTAAAATCTCTCTGTAATCTTTTTCTTTGCATTAATACACTGCTCCAAGTGGCCGCGTTGGCTGGGGCCGTGGATGTTTCCCCGTAGGGGTTTTACCATGTGAAAACATCGGTGTGTTGATCTTTGATCTAGTTATGTGAGTGGTTACTGAAGGTGTTCGTCCTCTGTTGGAATACCTGTG